>JADWQK010000877.1:0-48272 GCA_017933935.1 Sesamia nonagrioides
TACCTAATTTGGTAACTAAGCTAACAAGACGTTTTCTAAAACAAACAACTTATGTAAAGGTACTGACGCGTTGTTAAACCTTTACTTCATTTCATTAGTACCTTTTTCAGTTATCTTTATTTATACATCATAATGTGGATCCTAAAATAATTATTGTTATGTCAGTAGTATGTGTGCGGTCGACATTATGCATTATTCGAGACTTCTCTATTTGCCACGATGACTTCGAAAATGAACCGGCCGATGGAGTGCTGAAGGAACATACCTTCAACTGGCTTGGCTTCGTGCAGTACATACACGGTTAGATATTATATATCTTAATCAATTATTCATAGTTTTCGAATATTACAAATACGATAGTAGCTCTGTTTGTGTGCTACCTTTTCATATCTTCACAACAACCATTTTAGATAGTTTTAGTTTAAGTAAGGTAAGAGTACCTATTTCCGTTAATGTCCCGGTAGCCGTTAACTCGTCAGTTTTTTAATATTAGCGTCTTTCTAGCAAAACTAAATTAAAATTTGCAAATAGCAATTTATTCTTGGTACTATTTTATACAATTCTGATGGCGACACTCACCAAAAAGTTTAATAATGTAAAAATTGTGAGAAAATAAAAGTATGGTATAGTAAAATTATCTATAAGTACAAAGTTCTGTCAGTGAACTACGAACCCACCCGGTCGCAGAAATTATCTAGCCATACTTCGACGGATAAAATTAAGCTAAAAGTGTTAATTTTTTTAATAAATTGTGTATATTATTTAACGATTTAATCTATAAATTGAGGTAAATCTCCTCGAAAAGTAAATAATTTTACATGTTACATCTATTGGTACACTCAAACCCCTACTTGACCTAGTACCCGGTAAAAATGTGCGATTTTTACCGGATATTGGTACACTATCAAACCAGTTACACACGTTGCACCAAAACCCGTTATTCTATTCTTATTGCTTTGGAATAGATCTCATTTTCCTTTGAAACTATAGATTATATTAAATATTTTCTGCCGGATACTGGGGCATGCCTTAACAGCTGCATTTAAATCCGTTTATAGTCCTTATTGTCTTGAATTAAGCATTATTTTCCTTTGAATCAAAAGGATGTAGTTACTAGACATTTAGTTTGTTTTGGTACCACGTGAATTTGGTTGCGTTTTTTTTGTATGGTTTACCACTTTTTGTACTGGTTGCGTTACAAGCTTTTCTTGAATCAGCTATGAAGTATGTAAAAAAGCCTACTGCGACTAGAATGTGAATAATTTGTTTTGGAAAATTAAAAAAATTAAACACGTTTATTTCTTAGCAGATGGTAATTTAATTATTTAAATATGGTTTTGGGATTTAACAGCATAGTGGCCAAGTATTTTGTCATGCAACGTACACCGTGGTATACCTACCATGTACTACCATTTGCTCCATGGTACCTACTCCAAACAGTACGGTTATGGTAGTATTGGTACGATATACCGTACGGTACTCCAAACAGTACGATATATGGTAGTATACCGTACTGTTTGGAGTACCATGGAGAAAATGGTAGTTCCTAGCTGAAACTGAAGCAAGGGCGAAAAGCTCTTGGCTATTTCATTTACATAATGCAGTTCGAGTCCTAACATATGTCTTTCTTTTATTTATTTTTTGATGACTATGCCTCATTAGTTGGAACTCCCGTCTACATATTCTTACGCCCGTACTTTCCCATATTTTCAGCACGGCTTTCATTTGTACTCATTAAGTCACTCACGTGAGTTCTGATTTGGGAGCAAGTCTCAGTCAGAACAGGTGTTAAAAAATCATTATTAAGTACTAAAGATTGATTTGCCATAACTGAATCTTTCTAGAGATTATTATTATTTAAAGGTAATTATTTTGCATATTTATTAGAGATGTGCCGACTAGTCGCCGACTAGTCGGTTAAGCCGACTATTCGGCCGCTTTTGTAGTCGGCGAGTAGTCGGCGACTAGTCGGCAAAAAACGCCGACTAGTCGGCTTTTTACTTTGTATGTATTTCTCATTAATAATATGTACTTTATCAGGGGAACTGATATGAAATAAAACCTTAATTATTGATTACTAGCTTTCCGCCCGCGGCTTCGCCCGCGTGGACTTCGGTTATATCGCGCTGTTTAGATTTCCCTCGAGAATATCAAATTATTCCGGGATGAAAAGTATCCTATTGTTTAATTCGGACTTCTAACTTACTAACTTAGGTCCTTCCATATGAAATTGGCGTTTTGTCGTAGGCACTGGCCACTTTGACCTCTAATATCTCCTCTTTGGTAATTGGTTTAGGATCTGAAACCGTATTTCTTTTGTTTTTTTTTTTGTTTTGGTTTTTTCTCTGCGTCATTGAGTTTACAAAATGGAAAATTTAAAATATCGCGTTATTTACGAATATGAGTTCCGCTATAGGTTCCGCCGTGGCACCAGTGCTACAGAAACGGGTCGAAAAATTAATTATGTGTATGGCAGTGCATTTTAAATACGAACTGTTTCAAGAAAAAGAAAAAAAAAGAAACATAGAAACTTATATGATTAACCGGACACAACCCAAAACAAAATGTCATATTTTTATAATAAAACATAGCTAAATCTCTTTACTACGACTGTTAAGAGGCCGACTAGCCGACTAGTCGGCCGACTAGTCGGCCTCTTTACAGCCGACTAGTCGGCTAGTCGGCTAGTCGGCCAAAGTCGTAGTCGGCACATCTCTAATATTTATCTACCTTCAATTATTTTTCGAAAGATCTAACTCATTCCATGTTTTCAAACTTCTGGTGCCGTAAAAACCTTCGAGCTGACTTGCTTGCTTGAGTGTGCCGCCATAATAAGATATACCCTGGAGCACAGGCAAATGAAGGGACACGGGTGGGTTAAAAGAGACCCTCACCCTTCCGCTCCGCTCAATGTGGACTTTTTTGGATGAGAATACATCATATGACTTTTTTTTTAATAATTGAGCACAAAGCGCCACCTAGGCTGGAGGAAAGCTCAGCTTGGACCCAACAGCGCTGTGCCATAGTCGCGACACTTGGTGCCGGTGATATCTCACTCCCGACCGTAGTACAGTTCATGGTCGAAAGCGAAGAAGGAAGGAGCGTGGGGGATGCTATGGCCTCTTTTTGCGAGAAGGTAGTGCATGCAATGGAGGCTGCAGAAAGAGAAAAAGAGCATGACTCTCACTCCAATCGCATGAGAAGGGTAGCCAGGCGTCGACGGGCGCTTCACGATCTTTGACCACCATAAGAAGGACCATGCGGATGACGAAATTGGGGCCGTATCGTCGCTCGAGCGTGACATGCAGTATGAGCAGCTTAGTGGAAGGATGTGTGGTCAAGGGATCGGCCGCACTTGGTCCCCACGTGTGTGGGGCGAATGTACAAGTATCTGCCGGGTCCCCGACTCATGGTACTGGAAAGAATAGTGGACGTTTAGATGGTAGGAGGCCGACATAACCCTCCCTTATTCTCAGACGAAATAAGGGGGAAACTTTTTTTATCGGATTTATCCACGATAAAAAAGCAAAAGGTCGCATCTTAAAAACCTTCTCAAGTCGCCTCCCCACTCTACCGATTTCTACTCCTACTCCTTCAGAGTGCACGTCTTCTGTCCTTTACTTTTTACACGCTTTCTTATTGCAGGTATGCCGAAAGAGAATTTTTATGATATAATCATCTCTGTACCTTTTATCTGCTCTGTTTTTTTCTTTTTGTTAATATATTAAATGGTAAAATAAATAATTTCAGATGTCACTAAGGAGCAGTTATTGGATAGTGTTAGTTTATTTATTTAAAAAATTAAGCGAGAAAATGCTTTTAATAACGGCACACTCGGTCGTATGGTTGAAGCTGCCGCCTGTAGTAGGCCAGCAAGTGTCTCAAAATCTGATGCACACCCGTGCTTTATAGTTCTAAAGACGTGATGGACTATTGGCACATCTCGAAGAAGGAATGACAATCCACGACGGACAGAGTTTGTTTGTTTCTTTTTATATAGGTATAGTATAAAACATACATTATAAAAATTCAAAACAAATCGTGTTTATTTGTTGGTTAAATACGGGCCCTAATGTTTTTCAGTAATATTTTATTTGAATATATTGTATTTCTATGAACTTTAACGTAAAGCAATAGAGTACAATTTCGCGGCAAAAATTACCTGTTACCGGGACAATTTAACGTTAACTAGTACAACTCTACCGGGTACTGGTACAATTGGCCCTTTTTGTAGTTTTATTGTTTCATAGTTAATTAAATTTTACACTAGTTTAATAGAATCATAATATACTAAAAGTATATTAAATTATCTAAACAGTCAAGTAAAAATTATTTTTGTAAGTCTTCTAGTTTTAGCCTAGTGTACTAATAAATTATTATTATTATTATTATTATTTTAGCCTAGTGCTCATGCGAATTCAGCGAAGTTCATAACTTAACGGTTACTGGGCCGTTTACCTTAATTAATGAAGTTTATTAATCAGCGCTGCGTCATTATTTTGTTTTAAATATCGAAGCTTTATGACCTTTGGACATATTGAGCTCATATAGGAGTTTCGAAATTTTTGTTAAATTGTGTTTAATTTAGTTTAGTTTTATTGTCTTTCTGTATCAGTCACAATAAATACATTTTCTTTCTTTCTTTTACTATAAGATTTTCGAATCTACCCTCCAAAAGAGGAAATAGGGGTATAGATAGAGAATATTTAATAGAGAATACTCATTTCCATTCTCTTCTTCTTCTTCTTCACCCTATAGATGTCCACTGCTGGACAAAGGCCTCCCCTAAGGCTTTCCACGATGACTGGTCTTGTGCTGCCTGCATCCATCGGCTTCCCGCGACCTTCACCAGGTCATCGGTCCACCTTGTTGGGGGCCTCCCTACGCTGCGTCTTCCAGTACGTGGCCGCCACTTCAGAACCTTATTGCCCCATCGGCCATCGGTTCTACGAGCAATGTGCCAAAGTAATCTTTAAGTCATACAAAGGAAAAGTACCGAACGATTTTTATAAAACAAAGCTTGCCGGGTCATCATAGTAAAAGAGGGCGACAAGGATTGTTTAGAATATTTTATTTTATTTGATCTCTAAAGTTCATACCTGAATTAAACAAATGGGTAAATTTTAAAGATTGTAAAGTACACGCAGACGAAGTCGCAGGCCAAGTGCTTTGCTTTAGAATATTATAAATTCTTTCTGTGTTGAACATTTTCACGCCTTAACCTCAGTACGGATTTTGATATAATTCGGTAAAAATATATATGGCATCCTGGAGAAGGACATGTTTATTATCCTAGTAGCACGTTCAAGTAAGATATTTTCCGACATCTATGCGGACGAAGCCGCGTGTAGAAGCTATTGACCTGCTACTTTCATTCCAGTTTTCTCTGTTTAACGTTTGGCTAGTTTTGTTGAAAAATCCAGTTCATTCCCTCATCTCCACACACAATATATAAAGAAAACCCTAACCGATCCGTGAAGGTATTGTTAGGTATCGATAACTAATTCTACTAATGTCCACAAAGCCGGGCTAAACTTAAAAAAAACCCTAAAAAAATGAATATTATTTGGCAAAAAGAGGTAATTTAATACATGTGCGGTAAGCAATTTTCGTTGGTAGTTTTTAAAGAAATGTACATCACATGGTTTTCTTTTTTCATTTTCTTATTTTAGAAGTTAGAGGAGGGGAGGGGGGACCAACGTTTTTCTACTTTGGAAGCGTCTGTCAGGCAAACTATTCGGTTTACAAAAAATATTTTAGAAACCTCGATATCATTTTTGAAGACCTATCCATAGATACCCCACACGTATGTGTTTGATGAAAAAAAAATTGTGTTTCAGGTCTAAGTATGGGGAGCCCCAATATTTATTATTATTTATTTATTTTTGCATCAAAATCTTAATGCGGTTCACAGAATACATCTACCTATCAAGTTTCAACAGTATAACTCTTATACTTTCGGGAAAAATGGCTGTGACATACGGACGGACTGACGGACAGACAGACATGACGAATCTATAAGGGTTCCGTTTTTTGCCATTTGGCTACGGAACCCTAAAAATACCAAATTTTGGGGAAGTTGGGATTAATTGGCGGGAGAAAAGGATTATTGGAAAATTCATTACTTAATTGATTACGTACAATTTTATATTATAGTGTTTACCTAATCTTTATTATCCTTATGGGTCGGACAGGGTTTTCTTTATATATTGTATATTAACACCACTATTAGGTCGTAAGTTTGGCTCATTGGTCGTCTGAGATGCGGCAGATGTCATCATCATCATCTCAGCGTTTATCCCAGTCGCATCCGAAGCTTTTTCAGCTTTGGAGTCTGAGGTCCGCTTATACCAGTCTAACTGCTGATATGGCTAAACTTCGACATTTTCCGTGAAGCGACTGCCGTCTGACCTCCACAACCCGAAGGCGACATCGAAGCATTGCAGCTGACCAATTGTTGGACTTTTTGAGGGCTCCAACAACCCTTTAACGACTACCACTAGATGTACGTATGGCAATCGGGACCAACAGCTTAAAAGTGGTTTCCGGGGCACGACCACGATACAAATATTTGCACTGTGCGAGGATCGAACCCGCGCCACATGACATGCGGCAGATGTGTCCAGCCTAATTCGTTCTGAGCCCGCATGGTAGAATTATGGCCCACTCTCTTTCACAAAGACGAGGCCAATGTCGCAGCGGAATCACTATAGGCGGTTATAAAAACCTTGTTCATCTTTATTGAATTCTAATACTTTATCACAGTGACGACTGGGTTGCCTCATCACAGTAAGGCGCCGCGTGTTATTCTCGTCCACAAGCAGTTCGTCATCGGTACCGCTACTGATATGATGCATCTTCCGAAGAACTACAAACTGTATGTTGTTTGATCTAACCCTAGCTTAATTACAACTGGAGATAGAAAAAAATGCGAACGTGAAAGTTCCTCTCTAAAACCTGTTAACTGACTGGCTGGCCTGACTTGTTGGGATAGTGCTTAACGGTTCTTGTTCGTTTGTTATTGTTTTATACGTCTATGTCTTTCTTTTTCCGCTGCCTATACTGCTGTATGCAGGAAGTAGAAAAAGAAAGCCACGAAAGTATATGATATGACCTTGCCTCTGTAGCTGGAGTTACAGTGTGTGAGAAAGTTCATGTGATATCGGAAACACAAAGATTACCTATCCATTTTTACTGTTGGGAAATTAAGTCTCCACCTCTATAATATGGTATGTAACATATTAATACTACAAAACTACTATGACTTCACGTTTAACACTTATAATGCCAATAGAATACGCACTCACAAGATCGAAGCTGCGTCACAGCCTTACATAAAACGAAGTACCTTAATTTTTCAGAGGTAATATTGTATTTGGTGATTATGAACGAGACGAAGAAGAGTGTGGCCTAACGCGCTCACAAATTAAGCTAGGAATAAAATGCCCACGCGCTTATATAGAAATACCACCGCTGGACATAACACCTCATCCGGAATTTACAAGGTAAGATTTTTCTTGAACTCCACCGCTAGAAAACGCTTTCATTTCTACTTTACTTTTGCTAGCCAATCTACAATAGGCTATTTGACAGATTTATAATTTCTATCTTCTATTACTTGGTTGCGGTTAAGAAGTTCACCAGAAGTATTTATTTTAATTTTAAAAAGCAAAAAAAAAATAAAAATAAAGAAAAAAGGCAAAAATTCAAAATTCAAATAAGCCGCCGAAACGCTTTATTCAGCAATATGGCGTCGCGCTTTGTAAGTGACATCACAAACTTATAAACGATTTTCGGTTCCGCAGTGGTGTTCGTGTTTATCTGTTACTTGTCACTCAGAAAACAAAAAAATACCACAAATTGCTCCAAATATCGTTAAAAATCTTCTAAAAACGCTAAAACACCTGAGAACACATAGAACAACAACAAGTGTTTATGAACGTATGATGTCATGTGACATTAGGCAATCCGGATCGTTTCACAATATGTGGCACGAGAAACAAAAAGCCAAACATATATTTGTGTTTTTGGATATATTAATTGTTATTATTTCCATTACAACTCATGTAAATGACATAAAGAGCCCTCATTTTATGCATTTAAAGCAAATAATCACATAAATATTCATACTGTCAAATAGCCTATTCATCATCATCATCTCAGCTCCAATCCCAGTCGCATCCGTAGCTTTTGAGCTTTGGAGTCGGGGATCTGCTTTACCAGTCTAACTGCTGATTTTGGCCTAACTTCGATATTTTCCGTATAGCGACTGCCGTCTGACCTCCACAACCCGAAGCCGATATCGAAGCGTTGCAGTTAGAGTAATTGTTAGACTTTGAGGGCTCCAACAACCCGTAACGACTGCCACTAAATGTTCCTTTTTTTTTTTTTTTTTTTTTTTTTTTTTTTGACGCTGTGGGAATGCCTTTACGCACCGTACCCCGAAGGGCGTGTGTGGGACTCGCCCAGCCGAAGCCGGGAATACCCACTAAACCCACAGCGACACTCCGGCATCGCCATAGTGGCGGGGGAGTGGGAAACTAGCGCAGCCTGAGCTACCTCTCCCCCGCCGGCGAAACCCGCCTAGTAAGGCGGGCCCTCAATTGTCCCTCCTGGGGAGGGGCCGTGGCTCCCGCGTGATGAGCGATGCAAGGCGGGCGTCGGCCTCACGCCCGCCGCTCACCTCAGGGAGGGAGAAAGCGGGCGAAATCCCGCCTTCTCCTCCCCCTACGCCGCCTGCGGAGCGCCGGAGCGAGGGGATCCTCCTCCCGCTCGCGCTCCGCGGCCTCCTTCTGCGACATCACGACCTCGCAGAAGGAGGCCATCGCCACCCAAGCCTCCTCGCTCCCCACCATCGCTCTGACGATGGCGGGCAGCGAGAGGTCCCCTCCAACCGCCGCGACAAGATCGCGGCGCGGCACGGCCCACGACGGGCACACCGCGAGGGTGTGTTCCGCCGTGTCCTCCGCCGCGCCACAACCATGGCACGACGGTGTCTCCTCTCGTCCTATCCGGTGCAGGTACCTGCCGAAGCAGCCGTGACCGGAGAGCACCTGCACCAGACGGAAGGACAGGAATCCGTGACGCCTGTCGAGCCAGTCCTTCAGGACCGGCCCGACGGCGTCGAGGGTACGGCGGCCGAACACCGCGGAGGCGAGGTCCCGCGTCCAATGCTGGACGATGGCGTCCCTCGCCTCCCGGCGGACGGCTTCCCTCACTTCTGGGGCCGGACGCTCGCCCAGCGCCCTGCGCCCCGCCGTCCACTCGTACACTCTGGCGAGCACCCACGCCTCGAGCTCCCAAGGCGGGGTGCCCGCCAGAGCGCACGCCGCTGCGAAGCCCACCGTGCGGTAGGCCCGCGATGCCCGCTGGGCGATGGCCCTTTGGGGCGTCCGAAGGGCGGTGAGGTTCTCCCTCCTATTGATGGAGTCCGCCCAAATAGGGGCCCCATAAAGGGCCATACTCCGCAGTATGCCGGCGTATAGACGCCGGCACCGCTACTGGGCCCCCCCAGGTTTGGCATCAGCCACGAGAGGGCTCCCGCAGCCTTCAGCAGGCGCGTCGACAGCCCGCTGAAATGCGGGCCGAAGCGCCACCTGCTGTCCAACGTGAGGCCCAGATACTTCATCTGGGCCTCGACCCTGATCCTGACGCCCTCCACAAAAATGTGGGCGTCAGGTGGGGGGCGCTGCCGGGGGCCGTGAAAGAACACGGCCTCCGTTTTGTGCAGCGCCACCCTCAAGCCCAGGCGGCGGATCCTTCCCGCCACCAAGGATCCGCCCGCCGACGCTAAACTGGCCGCCTCCCGGAAGGTGCTCCCGCGGGAAGTGAGGGAGTGTCATCCGCATAGCAGATGACACCCGTGCCTCGAAGGAGGGTTCCCCGCAGGAGCCAGTCATAACCGACGTTCCACAGAAGAGGCCCTAAAACAGACCCCTGTGGAACGCCGGCTCCAACAGCGTATCGCCGGAGCTGGCCAGCCCCGTCTACGAGGAGGACAGCACGGTCCTCCAAGTAGCTGGCCAGGAGGCCCCGTAAATACAGGGGCACTCCGTGGTACCGGAGCGCTTCCAGGATGGTGGAGTGGGGGATGGAATTGAAGGCGTTGGCAATGTCGAATGACACAGCCAACACTCCATCCCCCACTCGCACCGCCTCTGTCACCTGGCCCTTTAGACGGGCCAGGGCGTCCACTGTCGAACGACCAGCTCGAAATCCGAACTGGGCGTCCGACAGGTCCGGTCCCACGCTCCGCAGATGCCGCTTGAGACGGCCGGCGATAATCCCCTCGAACATTTTACCGACCTCATCGAGCAAAACGATGGGCCGATAAGCCGAGGGGGAGTCCGCCGGCCGCCCTTCCTTCCGGAGGAGGCACAGTTGGCCATCCCGCCATGGTTTCGGGAACCTCCCCAACGCGAAGCACGCGCTGAAGAGGTCCCGGAACCTGCTCTCCATTTCGGTGGCCGCGATGGCCACCACCCGTGCGGGGACCCCGTCCGGGCCGGGAGCCGTCTTTTTGGCGCGGAGACGAAGAGTCGCCGCGCCAAATTCTTCCTCTGAAACCGGAGGAGGAGGAGCTTCCTCCTCCGGTAGAGCCGCTCCCCTTGACGGGCACATCACTGGTGGGGCGAAGTGCGGATCCCTGCGCGGAAACAGGGACCGCACCACCCCATCCAGGAGCGCTGGTTCGAGGGTCTCGGCAACCGGGGGACCAATGCGGCGCAGTTTGTTACGCGCCGCCTTATATGGCCTCCCGAATGGGTCGTTGTCGAGACCCTCCAACAGCTCGGCCCTCGCCGCGTCCTTAGCGACGCCGATGGCCGATTTGAAGGCCGCCCTCGCCTCCACGTATCTGGCGTAGAGGCGGTCCTCGTCGGCCAGATCTCGTCGGCGCCGCCGACGCGATCGGGTGTAGGCCCGCCGTGCCGCTACGCAGGTGGCCCGCAGCTTCGCCAACCCCTCCGACCACCAATAAACGGCGCGTCGGGGAGGCGGACGTCTCGACCGAGGCATGCTGGCGTTGCATACCTCGGTCAATGACCCCTCAATCGGGCCGCCGCCGCGTCCACGTCCAGGACGTCCACGCCGGGACCTGGCCAAAGCCAGTCCTGGACGAACGCGGCCTCCCTTGCCGCCTCCCGATCCAGGTGGGTCAGAGCCCACCTTGGAAACGGGGATCGGCCCGACGATGAGGGGGTGCTGCGGCGCCCCCGTGGATTCTGGGGGGAGATCTCGAATCGCACGTAGCGGTGATCCGAGATCGTCTCCTCCAGTTCCACCCTCCAGTTCTGAATGCGGGCGGCCAGTGTGGGCGTGGCGAAGGTGAGGTCCACTATGGACCCGCCCTGCCGCCGCACGCACGTCCGGACGCTCCCCCTATTCAAGAGGGAGAGCCCAGACGCGGCCGCCCACAATTCGACCGCCCGTCCGCGAGCGTCGGTGGCCGGGTTTCCCCAGACCACCGATTTGGCATTCAAGTCTCCCAGCACGGAGACCTGACGTGGCGCCGTCCTCCCGATGACCGCCGTCAGGACCCCGAGGAAATCCTCGAAGTTCTGGAGAGGGCGGTTTGGGGAGAAGTAGACCCCCACAAGGGCCAACCCTCCCCACGCGGCGGCCACGTATCCCGGTCCCCTCTCTAAGAGCGAGAGGGGAGGGGAGTCCGAGGAAGACCGCGCCACGATTGCCACCGGGCCGTCACTGTCTCCCAGCCAATTGCTGGGAGTGAAGTACGGCTCGGCCACCACTGCCACATCCACCAACCACTCGGCCATTGACTGCACCAGTAAGTCCTGGGCAGCCCGGCAGTGGTTGGTGTTTGCCTGCAGGATGCGATGGTCGGTACCCATTATTCGACCATCGCATCACCCTCGGCCACCGCCGCTGATGGGATATCAGTGGGGGTGGTGGCAGCAGCGGCAGGACGGCTTATAGCCGCCTGCGGCTTGCCCTTCTTAGAGGGGGGTCGGCATAAGCTCCCCCCCATCACGTGGTCCGCTGGGCGACCACTGTCGGCGCACGCCGCGCAGTGCGGCTTGGCGGCCTCGCACGAGCCTGCCTTATGCCCCTGTTGCCCGCAGCGGAAGCACGTGTCCGCCCTATCTACTGTGGACGGACACATGGCTCGGGTGTGGCCGATTCCCAAGCACTTGAAGCAGCGCATCGGCGCTGCCTCAAGAACCCGGATCACGGCCCGGCTGAAGCCCACTAGTAGCCGTCCCTGGCATTTTGCCTGGACGGCCAACACTGCGGCGACTGGGCACCGCAGCCGGATAGAGCCCAGTCCACCGCGGCCGGGTCTAATGTCCCGAGCCCGTACCGCTGCGGGTTCGCAGCCACCGGCCTTCGCGACTGCCTCCACCACCTCCTCCTTGGCGACCGAGTCATCTAGACCGGTCACTTCAATGGCTGTGGTTTTGGTCGGCCTGGCGACCTTCGCCACGTCGGCAAGTACCTCCCTCAACTTGCCGGCGAACAAGTCAGCGTTCCTGCCGCCGTCCTCCCCTGGAAACTCGAAGAGTCGAGCTCCGGTTTGGGTCCGACGGCAGGTACCGAGCCCCAACTCGGCGGGATCAACGACGGCACGAGCCCGTCTCAGGACGGACTCGTAGGTGACGCCCCTCTCGGCGGCCTCGGGGACAATCGTCACCGTCACCGCCGCAGTTTTGGGAGGCACCAGCTTTGGTGCCCTTTTGGCTGCCGAGGCAGCCGCCGGGGCTGCTGCCGAGGCAGCCGTCAGGGCTGCTGCCGGGGCAGCCGCCGAGGCAGTCGGGGCCTGGGTCGCCTTCTTCTTGCCCCTTTTCACCACCCCTGACCACGGCTGGTTGGACGGGGTGGCGGAGGGGAGGAGGGCGTCTCCCTCCTGAACCTGGGGGGCGGGTGCCGCGATGGAAACCGGCCCCGGTTCGGCGCCCGCACTCGCAATGGGGGGAGGCAGAGCCCCCTGCGACTTTTTCCCCTTCCCTTTTCCCTTTGAGGGCTTCGGGGCCTGGGGAGCCGCTGTCGGCGCCTTATCCGCCGCTAGTGGCGGACGAAGACGCTTTTCCGGCAGCAGGCGGTCCTCGATGCCTGCAAAGCAGGCCCGGGTGAACGCCCTCTCCTCCATGACCACCTTACGGATTACTTCCTCAAGGTTGGAGGAGGAGGGGGAGGGAACCGCTGCCGACGGGGCCTTAGAGGGCGGGGCCGTAGCCTCAGCCAGCTTCTTGTGAAGCTGGCTGACCTCCGCTTGCAGGCGGTCCACCCTCGCCTGCAGCTGCCGCGTCTCCTCTGACGCCGTACGCTGCGTCAGCTCCTTCACAATGCCGAGCAAGCTAGTAGCTCGGCATTTCAGGGCCTTTTGGAATGTGCCCTTCAGGTTTGAGGACTTGGAGGCGACCTCGGCGATCTCCTCCTTGTCCTCCTCTGCCAGTCGGGCCAGCTCCGCCATGGACAATCCCTCGAAACTGGGGAGGGCCGAACCATATCCGGCCCTCGACTTGGCTGCGCGCGCCTGCCTCTCTTTCGCAGCAACCAACTCCTCCAGTTCCAGCTCGACCTCGGCCCTTCTAGCCAAGCCGAGCTGGCGCTGGGCGTCTGCCAGACCCACGTCATGGGTGCTGGCCTGAGAAGAAGTCGAAGGCGAAGCAGTCTTCGCCCTCGGCCTCTTCTGTTTGGGCTTACCCTTGGTCGAGCCCGAGGAACCCTCGGACCCGAGCTTCAGGTAGGCCCTCTTAAGGCTGCGGTCCGCAGCCACTCCACAGACAGACGACGAGTCCCCAGCTACGGACCCCATGTCCGAGTCGGAGCATTCGTCCTCCCCGCAGAAGCCCACCGCAGAAGGTGCGCGACTGTCCTCCGACGCCGAACACCCGTCGTGATGGCCCTGAGAAGGGCCTTTGGGTTGGTTCTGAGAGGAGCCTTTTGGGGCGAAACGCCCCGAGGCATTCCGCTTTGGTTTCGGCATTTCTCCCACTAAACCTACTAAATAACTACTAACTAAACTATCTAAACCCACTACAGAATCCTACCAAACCTACTTCTAACTTAATCCTATGTACCTGCTAAAAAATAAATATTAAATTCTGGGTGTTTACACCTCCGAATCGCCTACGAATCACCCAGCCAAGGCCGGCAACACCCCAGCCGACAGTGACAGACGACAACCGTCAACGTCACCCCAGAAGACACTGACAAATGACAGTGACAGATGACATCGACAATGTCCAACAAAATAACCTAATAATAACAATAACGGAAAAAAATCTACCCACTAACTATAAAAATAAGGAAATAAACAAAATAAAACAAAAAAGCACTTAAATACTTGCCACCGCCGGGCTGGCGGTTGGTTTATCCCACCGAATTACAGTGTATAACATCCAACACTGTGCACCACACTATCACAAACAACACAAAAACAAAACCTATCACTATTTTGTGTCCCTCTCACAATCATGTCAAATCGTGTCAATCTCACAAAGCTCTCGCGCACCAAACTACACCAACTGGAGCACCAGACCAGCCGAAACTCAGCCGAAAGCCCGCGAGAAACCAAAACAATTATATTTAAAATCCATTCGAGAGCGCGGCACAACGCGTCCGTCCGCCATAGCAGTCGGGCGCCGTCTTCCGCCACTAAATGTTCCTATGGCAACCGGGACCAACGGATTAACGTGCTTTCCGAGGCACGACCAGACCAGTGCAAATATTCATATTCATGCATACAAATATTTGCACTGTGCGGGGATCGAACCCGCGCCTTCTTGCGCAACGGCCGCGTTCGCTACCGCTACGCCACGAAAGCTAGCCAAACTGCAAGTATTATATCGATTCCCAAATAATACCGATTATGTTTTTTTAAAACATCGATATGTTAATTTATTTTTTGGCAACTCATCTCAGCTGACATTGCATGAATTTGTTTCTCAAGTTTCGAGCCGCCATAAAGTTTACGTCGTTCTGCACAACCTAGGTTAAAGTCATCTATAGTTCATTAGTAAAGTCATATATCGTATAGTTTTAACAAAGCTTTAAAATCATTAAGTGGATAAGCGTCGCATGTCAACGGGATGAGTCAATAGATAAGTCCAGGCAATCGATTATGTAGAAATATTACCGCGAATGAACTATCAATAGTGGTAAAGGTGCGGAATGTCAGGAGATATAGATAAACAAAAGGATCTCCAGCTATCAAATTTTTTTTAGTTTTAAATAGTTTACTAGTTTCATTTATTGCCTCACATAAAATTCACAAGTTATCTGATGACAAAATTCCGCATATGCCACTTCTGCTTCCTTTCTCTTTCTAACCGCTTGTGTACACTCTCATCCCACCAAGGTGGAGAGAGAATGTATCTCATGCCACCACTCTTAATAGGAAAAGCTCGTCAGCCACTTCCAACATTGCTTTTGCTAAATCTTCCGCACAAGAAGCTTCTTGACCTAGTAATACTACTGGTAGTCTATCATCAGTTAGATTGACTGCACACTTTGCAATCACCACATAACTTTTCAGAACGGAACATTACTTTTAGAGGAACTCTAGTGGTGTTTTCTCTATACAAACGTATTCCGCTGTTTTCTTCGTGGATAATGCTTTTAGAGCATTTTTTTCTTCTACAATTTTACACCGTGATTATACGGGCCCCTATTATTTGATTATTTTCCGAAACTTAATTATTAAAACAAATATGATACTTCAAAATCGCGAACAATTACCTGTTTTGACCGTGATGTTCAGATGACTATTAGACAAACGTGATAAGTTTTTTGACAGAAAGAAAATAATAGAAGCTTATAGCTATACTTTTCCTCAAAATTTTTGATATAAAAATAATTCAGATCTATGTTTTGAAAAAGAAAACAGCTGTGGAATACAGGAAACGTTTTTGGTCAATTTCTGTAAGGTAGAATAAAGCAGAGCTGCAACTGTCCTTTTCGCACTTTACCGGGAGAGGTTGGAAGCAGCGCGACGGCAATAGTTTCTTGAAAAAGAAAACAGCGGAATACAAAACGTCTTTTGGTCAACGTTTTTGTAGGTAAAATCAGCCTGAGCTGCAACTGTCCTTTTCGCACTTTACCGGGAGAGGTTGGAAGCAGCGCGACGGCAATAGTTTCTTCAAATACCTATTTTCCAAATTCCTCGGTACTAGAGTCCCCTCTTAACAACATAACTTGACGCTGCGCGTTACCAACATTTTTACAATGCCACTTTCAATTGAATATTTATTTCAGGTTCGGGGTCGGGAACAGTCTAGCGTTGGTCAAACTAATTCGACCGATGAAGTCACGTAACTATACTTTTCTAATTTTAGTGTTTTTCTGATTGCGTTGTTACGCAATTAGGGTAAAGATCTGTATGAAATTAATAATCATAAATTATATTGAATGGTAAATATTTCCTCCGTTATTTTTATATGCCTGTTCATCATTTTATATGCTTTCCATTATGCTTAACAATTCATTTTCCTAAAACAGGTACATTGTTCCTATGTTGTTTGTATGCTGAACTAGAAATGCAGCAGCATTTTTTACGGGCTGTACTGTAAAATGTGCTTCTTCGATTTCAGACTATATGGTCCCGGTATGTCTACCGACAATATCAGAACGCACGAGGAAGAAGAAACTTAGAGCCGTGTACTTGATTGACTACATTAGCAGTAGGTTTTTAATTTTTTTATATGAATAAATTATCTTCGAGTCGCTAAAATGAAGTAGCAGTGGGCGGGGCACATTACTCGTAGAACTGATGGCCAATGGGGCAGTAAGGTTCTGGAGTGGCGGCCACGTACCGGAAGACGAAGCGTAGGAAGGCCCCCAACAAGGTGGACCTCTATAGGCAGAAGAAGAAGATATTTATTAAACTTGAAACAACATCAATTTTGAAATGAAATGAAATGAAATCGTTTATTAAGCAAGTAGGATCACTGATCACTTTTACACGTCATGTTTATTTTTTATTTTATTTTTTAACTAGATGAAGCCGGCATTTCCTAACTGACTACCTCTGAGAAGAAATAGCCGAAACAAACTCAGGGATCATCGTCTTTTTTTTAAGTCCAGACATTAAAAATGAAAATGTTTACAATAATTTACCTTATAATTACGCATATTGCTTAATAACAATTAACAATGCTTAACAGAGCGAGCAGCCCAGTCCCAAGCTTTTTTGTCTTCTAAATAATCTGTGATTTTATAATACCCCTTTTTGCAAAGTTTGGCCTTTATATGGTTCTTAAATCGTTTAATGGGTACGTTTCGAACGTCCATGGGAAGCTTGTTGTAAAAGTATATACATTGACCCATGAACGAGCACGAACGAACATTAGTTTAAATATATTTTAGTTAATAATATTTTAATAAACAATTTTCTATTTTTACAGCTGTACCAAGAGATTTCGATTCGGAAAAATTAGCCAAGAAAACACTAAAATTATTTACCCATAGAGAATGTAAAAGGCATCGAATGAAAGGGGTAAAGTTGAAAATCATGTTACCTTATCAGATCGAACATACCTGTTACAATTCTACTTAAGCAGCGAAGAATAAAGCCGTGTCGTTATTTCATCAATTCTTTGTACAAATTTTAATTAAAATCTTACGATTATCATCAATGAACCCGATTCCCCTGTTCACGAACTAAATTAAATTTAAGTTCAAGGCATCTTTTTCTTTCTATATTAATAAGAAAAAGACAGAAGATAAACTGTTAGTAAAGACCTGTCAAATTAGTCCGCTCCAGACATAAACTGACATATTTATGGTAATCGCGTCTAAACTGTCTATGAAGGGTTTGGCGGGAATGTCAAGATGAGTGACACGCTCATTTTTCATTGGACTTTAAAAATTATTTATAGTGTCGTTTACTAAATAAAAACGCGTGATTTATGTAGTAAAAAGTGCATTAAGTGAATAATTCAAAAAGAACAGTGAAATATTGTAGCATAGTGGCCACATCATGTCTTGACGCTAAACCGCTCCTTATCGTCCAAACGCGGGAAACGAAAGGAGTTAAATTAGTTAGGATAAGTTTAGGATAAGCTAGGATAAGTTAGGATTAATTAGGATAAGTTAGGATAGAAGTTTACTCAAGAGAATATTTACTGAAGACTAGGCTGTATGGCGTAATATGCCTTTGCCTTTTCCGTTCAGAAGAACGGAAAGAATTGAACCAAAAAAAAAATGTCTATGAAGTATCTTAATTTGACAGGTTAAAACTAAAATGTTATCTTCTATCCTTTTCTTATTGTAATAGAAAGAAAAAGATGCACTTAACTTAAAATTAGTTCAAATTGTGAAAAAAAGAATCGGCGCTAATGTCAGTTACAGAAATAAAGAGAAACATTTATGAATTCTTTAAACATCCTCTCCTAAAGAGTCTCGGCATACCTACTCAAGTCTCAACAGATGAAGCATTAAGGTGCATTAAGGTCTGAGGGTGAGTTAATCACGGCAGATCAAATTCACACCGCGATGATATCGACTTGTGGAAATTACTTCATACTGTTTCTATTGAATTTGTTGCCACACGGCCCTCCGCATGCAGACAGCATCTTTGGACTGTTTTTTAACCGACTTCAAATAGGAGGAAGTTACTCAATTCGACCGTACATATGTTTTTTTTTTATGTTGTTCGCGGATATCTTCGTCGTTTATTAACCGATTTTGATATTTCTTTTTTTGTTGGATAGAAGATATTTTGAAGGTGGTCCCATGATAAGGACATCAGGATCTGATGATGGAATATCAGAGAAATCAAGGGCTACTTTAAAAAATCGTAGGGGTGACTAGTGTATTTCTTCAAAAACTAATATACAAAAACCAAAGACACCGACTTCCGAAATTAGTTATTTTTCACTTTGTAGTGGGTTTTGGAAGTCGGTTGTTTCATACTGTTTCTATTGAATTTGTTGCCACACGGCCCTCCGCACGCAGACAGCATCTTTGGACTGTTTTTGGTATACGATATGTGGAATATACACGAGTTCACAACATTAAGGCTCGAGCGGATCCGATGCGTATGCGTGGATGTGCACGTAGCACTGAGTTGTTATCGTATAAGACAGGACACACTGCTTACGTAACATAACGCTTATGTACATTACGAAAGCGTGTCTACTCACACACATTCGGACTGTTCGAGCCTTTAAAAAGAACCTTATCATATTTACAGAAACTTGGTAGCGAAGGTGTTACTCACGTGTTGTGTTCTTCCGGCTGCGGCGTTCGCCCAGGGGCGCCTATCATCAATCACGCTATCGACGGGCCCTTCGAGCTGATGGGCATAGCAGCCGGTGGAGCACCCTGCCGCCGCCGCTCCATGCGTCGCCGCCTCAATGCCGAGCCCCCTCTCTACATCGACATTTATCCCTACAATAACTGGATCATGAACGTTATCACGGCACACCACCAACCTAAACCTTACCCGCATAATGTCATGCTTGTTGAATCCGGTTCCAGTAAGTATGGTTTTTGAGATATTAGGGAGGTAAAGTTACAAGATCTTAGTGGTAAGGTATCAGATTACCACAGCTTTCAAGACAGTGAGATAAAACATCGTGAGGAAACCGGCATGTCCTAAAACCAAAAATTCGAATACATGTGACATCTACCAAATCGCACTGGGCACGCTTGGTAAATTAAAACCCACTCCGTTTCGAAGGGAGGCCTGTGTCCCAGAAGTGGAAAGAAAATATTAGGTATAGACTGATTTTGCTAATAAAAGGGTACTATTGCAGACATTGGTGGAATAAATAAATCATTTTTGAGGAAAAGGAAAAAGCAGAGGGCTGGGTGGCGCGCTCGTACTTATTTAACGGGAAACTTCTGTTACAAAGGCCTTTTTATTCAAAAGAAAAAGTCTTCATTCTTCTATTCAGAAAGGTTTGAAGTGAACGCTGATCCTCCGGCGAAGCTAAACATCATCTTGAAGGTATGTTATTGGCACTGAACTCTTGGTATGCTTTAACTAAAATTGTTCAATAATCAACAGGTTTTCCATTTTTCTGTACACGATGCAAGATGGATATGGAGAAAAGACTAACTTAAACAAATGAACTTGTCATTCAAAAAAAAGGTTATGTAAACTGACTTTAGTAGTAACGCCGCGACGTACGAATTGTTGGTTACAGTTTCGAATCTCATCATCCGCCTAGACTTGCCAGCGGCGGTGTTTCCGTCGGACTACAATTTGAGTGTCTTCAAGGCTAGAGTGGCTCTAGTTCGTGTGCTGGCTCATAATAAACTAGTGTGCTTTACCATCAAGGACTGCGTCACTGCTTACCATCAAGCGGGATTGCGGTCAAGCGCTAGTTTATCCATACTAATATTATAAATTCGAAAGTAACTCTGTCTGTCGGTCTGTCTGTCTGTCTGTCTGTCTGTCTGTCTGTCTGTCTGTCTGTCTGTCTGTTACGCTTTCCCGCTTAAACCTCTCAACCGATTTTGATGAAATTTGGCACAGACAATCTTTGAACCCTGAGAAAGAACATAGGCTACCTTTTATCCCGGAAAAATATGATGTTCCCGAGGGAAATCTAAAAAGCGCGATATAACCGAACTCCACGCGGGCGAAGCTGCGGGCGGATAGCTAGTAATTTAATAAAAAAAAAAAAATTTCCCAAGTCTGTTGAAGTCGTCTTCCAGTCTGCCATAACCAGGTTCGGCTGAATATCAGCAGTATACAGCATAAGCATTCTTCTTATTCAGCCTACCTATAGAGTTCCACAGCTGGACAAAGGCCTCCCCCAAGGCTTTCATTGCTGGGGGGGGAGGGATTGCCATAAGCTCCACGCTTGACAGGCGGGTTAGAGATCGCATTAATTTGATATTCCACAGGTGAAGAGCTGCTGCCTGCTCCCCTAGTAAGAGTTCCCTTAGTCGCCTCTTACAACACCCACGGGAGGATATGGGTACTATTCTAAGCCCGGTACCATACGGGCATGAGCATTAATGACGTCATAAATAACGTGTTCATTGTTTTAGATATCTGCTGGGATAGAAACCACAATAGTATGTGCTCGCTTGGCGATGCCCAATCGTCTGTCAACGCCTCTCATAGAAGGCATTGGTGGCTACAACATAACAATAACGTTCGTAACAGAATGGTTTCCATACACATTCTACTTCTCCTTGGGGCTTGATGGTAAAAATACTACGCAGAGAGATTGGGATAAATGGATTCACGAACGCACTCCTGGATTTTGGTGACGTGTCTTTATTTATCGTAATATACATTTTTGGTAATTAAGTATTGTGTTTTATTTCACCTTTCATAGACATGATAATTTGTTTATAAATATACTGCAAACATGAATAAAAGCTAGTATATTTATAAACATGCGTATGGAGGTCTGAAATTATTGCACGGGAACGTTAACAACTATCTGTGTGCCAAAATTAATCCAAACCCTATTAGTGGGATAAGACTTATTGAAATACTATTTATTGTAAATTAATCTGTGGCGAGAGCATTCCAGACTCGCCGGGAACTTCTTAGACTCAGATGGGGCCAACGAGAATATTCCAGACTCCGGTCGCACATTCTAGGCTAGCACGAAACATCAACATTCAATGAGTCATAGTACTTTTCTTAGGTAAACACTACTCAGAAATTGTGCACGTGTTATGAACAGAATACTTTCTTTACACAACACAACACAATACAATTTATATACAATGTAAAGTATTGTTACGGGCTGGGAGTACTAAAATAAGGGTTAAGGGTTACGATGTTTATTGTCAACGATGGTAGTCACAGTAGGCAATATCAAGTAGAACGTAGCTGATGTCGCACCGAATTCTTTTCTTATGTCCACGCAGTCCGTGTCGTACACACACAACAAAACCACAAAAGTTACTCCACGTAGTCCTTCAAGTGCTCGTCGTGTTGTCGCTGTAGATGTTCTCAATTATCGCTTCTTGCTTATCTAATCACTTCTCTTCAATCAATTCTTACTTATCTATTGCTTGTTTCGCTTCGATATACAAATGCAGACTGACTAACGCGCTGAGTCACGCCGCTTTATATTTTAAGCAAGCAGAACGAACATTCCATACCTATCTTGAAGTTATAATAATAACACTCGTCTAATAAAATATATAATTATTATAACCTAACTAAAAAAGCATGCTTTCAAAGTCTATTTATATGTGACTAGCTGTTGCCCGCGACTTCGTCCGCGTATACTTCAGTTTATAGCGCGCGGTGGTTCTCGTTTCCGGGAGAATGCCAAGATAAATGCCTACATTACTGCAAGGTTTCAAACATCCTCGCACATTTTCGCGTTTATATTATTAGCAGGAGTATAAAGATACATAAGGTCAATAGCACCGTTAATTTTACCGGGTTTAAATGTTTAGCAAAGGAAAGAAACATCAAATATCATACTTCTAAATATTTTGGCTGGTGTTTTGGATATGCTTAGGATATATCCTAAGCATATCCAAAACCTCAACAAATGTTAAATATGATATTGATGTTGCGTAATAATTTTAACCCTTGTTTCATAATAATGAAATATTTGTTTTCTGGATTTTATACACGTGAGCATGCCACATAGAGTTGCCCATGAGAGAAAAACATTTGTTATCTAAATGACCTTTTTTTTTTTTTCCGGGTGAAAAATCCTCATGGATGTCCGCCGCCCTGGGGCGGGCGACGGGGTCTGTCAGACTCTTACTGACTAAAAACCACCCGGTTGTTCCTTCTCACACCTACACCGGGGTCTGCGAGAACTAATACTGCTTCCGCAACCCCCGATTGGTGCTGGCCCACCACCGTAGGCCTCCTCGGGCAAGGGGGGGAGTGAGGTGTAGGACTCCCTCCGTGACGTCTAAGAGTAGCGCGCGTGGAACACTTCGCGCCGCCACCTCGGGTCCTGATGTTTGGGGGGCGACAGATGTCCCCGAGTCCATCGCCCCTGAACCCATTTAGGGGGGCTGGAAGAGGGCGTTATCCGCCCTCCGACGACGCCCGGTACGCCTGCTGCGGGTCGGGTGAGAGGACGAGATCTCCCTCTCCCTTTCTGCAGCCTCCTTCCGCGAGACAACTGTTTCGCAGAAGGAAACCACCGCATCCCAGGACTCTTCGCTGCCGACCATCGACTTGATTACGGCCGGCAGCGACAAGTCACTGCCTATTTCAGAGATGAGGACACGGCGCAGCTCCTCCCAACTGGCACATTCTGCCAGCGTATGCTGCACCGTATCCTCCCGGCAGTCGACGCAGTGGTGACACCGGGCGTCCGGCTCCCTGTTTATGCGACACAGGTACTTTCCGAAGCAACCATGCCCCGAGAGCACCTGTGTCACCCGAAACGTCAGGGAGCCATGCCTTCTCCCGAGCCAGTCCGCCAGTACCGGCCGGGTGGCCTCGATGGTGGTGAGGCGTGAAAGCCTGTCCCGCCATTCCGCCACCAAGACCTCGCTGAGCTGCGACCGACGCTGCTCAAGCTGACGCTGCATCGGCCGTTCGCCCCGTTCTCGCGCCTGCTCACGCCACCGGTACAGAGACGCGTGGACCCTCGCCTCCAGGTCCCAGGGCGGGGTTCCAGCCAGTAGGCAGGCCGCCTCATAGGAGATCGTGCGATACCCATGTATGACTCTGACGGCCATCACTCTCTGCGGTATTCGCAGTACAGCGATGCTGCCGGCAGTCAGGTCAAAAGCCCACACCGGGGCCCCATACAGGGCCATCGATCGCACGATTCCCATGTAGAGCCGCCTGCAAGCGGCGCTCGGTCCCCCCAGGTTGGGAAGCAACGTTGAAAGCGCCCTAGCCGCCCCCAACAACTTGGGCGCCAGCCGCCGGAAGTGGGGGCCGAAGTCCCACCGGCTGTCGAGCACCAATCCTAGGTACTTCATAGTGGACTCGACAGCGATTCGAATCCCCCCGATCACGATATGTGAGCTGAGTGGCGGCGCCCGCCGGGGACCATGAAACACCATGGCCTCCGACTTGTTGAGGGCTACCTCCAGGCCTAGGCGACGTATACGGCCCACCACCTGTGATGCCGCAGCCGTCGCCAGCAACGTTGCTTCCCTATGCGAGCTCCCCCGGGCGGTTTATCTAAATGACCTCCGGCAACTTTAAGCGTCTGTCGGCTTTGTTATTGTTATAGCAAATGCTGCTTTCAGAATCGACTGTACTCTTTTAAATTGAATGGCAAATCAGTCTATGGAATACGGGGAATCAAGACATTTTGTCCTTTTGCCATTCCAGCCTTTACAATGTTGTGACCCAAATGTGTTATTTGTAACCGAGTACCATTACACAACTTTGGAGCGTCAAGATTCCTCATTAATAGGACTGGAACACCAACTTTTAGTATCAACTTATGGGATGGCACTACTGATAATTCTAAAGAGTTGAGAAATTCTATAGGGTATGATGTAACTTGTTCATTGTCCGTAATATTGTCCACTGAGAGGTATTCGATAACATTTCCCTGAACGTTTAACATGATTTGTTCATTTATTTTACTAACTGTTTCATTAGTCGACGCCAAAATTGCCCATTCGCATAGCCATTCTCGGTTGGCCACATTTGTTTGAAGATCCGGATAGAATTATTTAATAGGTCATCTGAGCCATCCACAATTTGACATAACTCACGACTCACTCTAATCATGCCGTTACTGTTAGTTGGCATGCGATTTACTCCGATTTTTAAAAGAGTAGCTGCATATTGCATGCACCCGGCTTAAGAATCATGATGAAGTTGCCCTCGCAAATTCATGGTGAGACAATACATTTTCACGCGAACCCATAATGCAGATGCTTTCAAAGAGACATTTATTTCATCTGCCGGCGGCATACCCCTAGTAATCACCGGAAGGATCTGTCTACAATCACCAGTTAAAAGTACCACCATCCCTCCCATGATATCTTGGTTGCCTTTGATGTCTGTTAAAATAATGGAAGCAATATGTACGTCTGCGTTAGCTCCCGTTTCCGCAACATTTTTTGTTACTGCTCTGCTCCTATTGGTCATAGCGGGATAATATAGAGCCTAAAGTCTTCCTGGATTAATATCCAACGCAAAAAGAATTTTTCAAATTGGACTAGTAGCTCCTGAGATTAGCGCGTTCAAACAAACAATAAAACTCTTCAGCTCTATATATTTACGTATGTGATTTAATGATCAGGCGATAGTTCAGGGAAGAGTTTGGCTGTAATTGATTGCTTAAATAGTTTCACTACGGGTCCTGGAATACTACGTGACATTGGATGTACCCCGCCAATAGGTTCGTCAGAAAAAATATTTCTGAGAAACGTGAAAGCGAGTTGCAACACTTTCATTGGACCCATCGTGGCCGCTTCCGAGAATTTACCTAGAAAAAAAAACCAGACCGTCAAAATTGTGCACTGACTTTGACATATTTAAAACGTAAACTTACACTAAGGTCCGTATTACAGAACGTTACTTAAGACTCAAGCATTACTTAAAACTAGTTTCAACCAATCAAATGGCTTGAAACGAGACTTAAGTAGAGCTTGTCTTTTGAGTGACGTTCTGTAATACGGACTCAAGTTTCGAACAGAAAAAAACTTGAGTTAGTAAAGATATGTTAGAAACATATGAAAGTAAGTTAATGCCTGATTTTTCAATCGACAGAATATTTTATTCGTAGAATGAAATCTTAAATTTTATATGTGGAATAAAATTGAGGTTTCAAAGTTTTTGTAGGTATAGTAGAACTGTTAATTATTCAATATAATTCCTCTGATAACAATAGGAACGTTGGAAAAATTAGCCCCGAGTTAGGTGAGAAAGATTTTTGACACGGCTTTAAGAGGGAACTCTAGTGGTGCTTTCTCCATACAAACGTATTCCGCTATTTTCTTCGTGGATAATGCTTTTAGAGCAATTATTTTTTTTCTACAATTTTACACCGTGATTATACGTCATTTGATTACATTATTTGATGTAACCAAATTTTATTATGATTATTTTGATTTGATTACATCATTTCATTTTTTTCAGAAACTTAATTAATAAACGTAATACGATAGGTACTTAAAATAATCCATTTTTACGCTGATGTTCAGATGACAAGCGTGATAAGTTTTCACAAAAAAGAAAATAGTAGAAGCATATGTATACTTTTCCTCTAATTTTGATATAAAAATAATTGAGATATGTTGTGTTTTGAAAAAGAAAACAGCGGAATACGAAACGTCTTTTGGTCAATGTTTTTGTAGGTAAAATCAGTTTAAGCTGCAACTGTCATTTTCGCTTTTTACCGGGAGATGTTGGAAGCAGCGCAAAATGTCGAAGTTTAGCCATATCAGCAGTTGGACTGGTAAAGCGAACCCCAGACTCCAAAGCTGAAAAGGCTTCGGATGCGACTGGGATTAACGCTGGGATGATAATGAGGTTGGAAGCAGCGCGACGGCAGTAGTTTCTTCAAATACCTATTTTCTATATTCCTCGGCACTAGAGTCCCCTCTTAAGTTATATCCAAAAATAAAACTAACGAACCAGCGCCATCCCTCTTCACTCTTTTCTTCTCTTCGATTTTCTTCTGTCCTCCATCCACTTCATTCATATCAGCAAATAGAAGTAGCGCTGTCATTATATAGTAGGAATAACTAGTTTCCTAGAAATCAATAAAAACATTCAAGTAAAAATTGCTTAAGTATAGCTTAGAAACTAATTTTATACAGGCTGGTCATCAATGCGCAAACTGTAACCAAACAATCAGAACTTGATTATAGACTCCAGAACGTAAACTAAATAAAATAAATATACAGCCAGACACAGAACCACTACCTGTAGGCCAGAAAAATAATTGTTCCGTGCGGGAATCGATCCCGCGACACGCAGCGCATCAGCCGATCGCTCAGCCACTACACCAACTGTGTCAACAAAAGCTGAAGGCGGGCAGTGCACTCCAAGGATACATTTCAAAAAGTAGAAGCCAAGGGGAACGGGCTCCTTTTGCCGGTAAACAGGCACGCCTGTGTTTTGGCGGCGTTGAATGCCGCCAGATTGGCTTCGCCCCATTCAGAGACTGCTTGAAGTGCAACGTTCGTGCGCTCTTCCATAGCTTGTCTTTCGAGCTGGATGGCTTTCTTACTAGCCCAAGCGCCCAGCAGGTATCTCTCCACAACTATGCTGTCATCTACATACCCATAGATATCGGGCATCAGTAAATCATGATTATGCACTAGGAAGAGAGTTGCAGAGAAAACAGACCCCTGAGGAACACCGGCATTTGGTGACATGGGCTGCGATGAGCATTCATCGACAACAACTCGGAGAGACAGGAGGTCTTTTGCCCAGTCAGCCAGGCCAGAAGAAATGCCGTACGCTGGAAGCTTACACAAAAGGCCAGAGTGCAATACCCGGTCGAAGGCCTTCGAGACATCTAAGGATACGGTTATCGCTTCCCCGTGTTTCTCGAGAGTTTCGCCCTACAAGTGAGTGGCATACACTATTAGGTCCTCAGTTTACCGGTTGCGGCGAAACCTGTATTTTCGGTCATTGAGGTGATAGTTACTGCTTTGAATAGTGTGTTCGAGTTTTAATCGAACACTCAGCGAAAATGTATAATTGCATAAAAGGCAAATTTGCACATTCGCTCGTTTACCAAAATGTGGGACATTTCGCGTTAAGATCTCGTCAAAGACACAACGTACTGATTACCATAACCATTTTACCATATTTTACCAATAATTGTGTCTAAGTTTATATATTTATTACCATTTCTTGTTACTAAGTAATATAGTGATTAATATAGCTATTTCGTTTATAATCCAAGACTTTAACTTTTACCATATCCTATTACTAGAAGAAGAGTGTGCTAGGTCACTATAGCGCCAAGCATAACTCTTATCATAGTGCTTTGATTTTTTTTTTTTTTTTTTTGACGTCACGTACTCAAATATAGACTGCACGGTTAGGGCAGTGGCGTGCTCGTGCGCGTGAGCGTGTTGCGGATTCAATTCCCGCACGAAACAAATATTAGTATGACCTACAAGTAGTTGTCCCGGGTCTGGCTGTTTGTGTATGTGAGTTTATATGTTTGTAAGCGGACCCACGATACATTAGAAGAGTACAATTCCTAGAGTGGGGCAAAGGTTGTGCAAAAAAAATTTATTTTGTCTGTCCTTGATGGTAGACATTTTTTTTTATATTTTTCTATGCTCTTTGTCGTAATCTGATACGTGGGAGTACACGTCAGTTACGGAAGTTAATTTGTTTGCCAACCACTTATTCCTGCAGATTACAGTTCGGAATTGATAAACTGGGAATGTTGTCTGATGGGCAGAGTACAGTGCTTTGAGCAAATTCGGATGCTTGGTTTCTATACTCAAATATTTTTCTAACTACGTCATGCAATAGGGTAGTTGACTAAAAAACTAATTAGTCCGTCAGTCAGATTTCCAAAAAATACTAGACACATATTTTTTTCTTTTTTCATATAAACAAAAAATTAAGACGACACAGTGCGTTGAAACTCGTGTGACATCACTCCTGATCTTTGATGCCTTTTATATTTGACAATTTTTATTGATTTGAACAACAAAACAAAATATACGTATCCAATATTTTTCTATAATCTGAATGACGGACTAAACAGAATATTTTTTTTTTACCCAGGAAACATCCCTATTACTACTAATTTAGTTTCCTATAGCATCCTGAAAACTATAGCTGATAGGTAGGACAGCCCCTTACTGGAGCATAACTCTTATCATAGTGCTTTGATTTTTTTTTTTTTTTTGACGTCACGTACTCAAATATAGACTGCACGGTTAGGGCAGTGGCGTGCTCGTGCGCGTGAGCGTGTTGCGGATTCAATTCCCGCACGAAACAAATATTAGTATGACCTGCAAGTAGTTGTCCCGGGTCTGGCTGTTTGTGTATGTGAGTTTATATGTTTGTAAGCGGACCCACGATACATTAGAAGAGTACAATTCCTAGAGTGGGGCAAAGGTTGTGCAAAAAAAATGTATTTTGTCTGTCCTTGATGGTAGACATTTTTTTTTATATTTTTCTATGCTCTTTGTCGTAATCTGATACGTGGGAGTACACGTCAGTTACGGAAGTTAATTTGTTTGCCAACCACTTATTCCTGCAGATTACAGTTCGGAATTGATAAACTGGGAATGTTGTCTGATGGGCAGAGTACAGTGCTTTGAGCAAATTCGGATGCTTGGTTTCTATACTCAAATATTTTTCTAACTACGTCATGCAATAGGGTAGTTGACTAAAAAACTAATTAGTCCGTCAGTCAGATTTCCAAAAAATACTAGACACATATTTTTTTCTTTTTTCATATAAACAAAAAATTAAGACGACACAGTGCGTTGAAACTCGTGTGACATCACTCCTGATCTTTGATGCCTTTTATATTTGACAATTTTTATTGATTTGAACAACAAAACAAAATATACGTATCCAATATTTTTCTATAATCTGAATGACGGACTAAACAGAATATTTTTTTTTTACCCAGGAAACATCCCTATTACTACTAATTTAGTTTCCTATAGCATCCTGAAAACTATAGCTGATAGGTAGGACAGCCCCTTACTGGAGCATTGGATATGCTTACATGCCAATATGGCGCAGTATGGAATAGTTTATGTTTTTTTTCTGGTAAAAGTAGGTAGGTACTAAACAATAGGGATGAATCCAAGGTATGAAAATCAAAAAAACTACCGTCTTATAAATCATAAAAAAGACCAGTATTTTTTATTTTGTCGAAATTACCAAAAACTACTGAGATATAGCGTATTAAAGTTAAGGATTGGGGGCTAATTACATAATATACCACGGCGTGACGTCATGCGACATTTCAAATCAATATATCTTCCTAAGTATTTGAATGAAAGAAAAAATACGTGTTCAATATTTTTTATAAATCTATCTGATGGACATTAAATTATTTTTTAGAACACAACCCAACTGTTTCTATGTCGTGTTTATACTAGCCAAAAGAACTATGCGGATTGGTCCAATATTAAAGATTTTGATTTTATTTAAGAACTTCCACAACATTAACATGATTTTAGAATATGAAATAAAACATTTGATTTTAATTTGCATTCTTTCCTGTATCATTTACAACTTAATATTTTCTAAGCTTTTCATTCTGATCTGACCACTTTAGAAGGCCCGATAAATTTAAGCACACCTTCGCTAAAATATGTTCCTAAGAGAAGTCAGACATGATGTTTGTGGTGGTACAATCTACCCTTAGACCATTAGATATTAATGTCTGAAACAATCATCGTCGTCCTCCGTGGCGCAGCGGTCAATACGCCTGCCTGCGACGTGGAGGCCCCGGGTTCGATCCCCGGCCAGGTCATGATGGAAAACGATCTTTTTTTTGATTGGCCTGGGTCTTGGATGTTTATCTATGGGCTCCGATGAGCATCCTTGGACAACAACTCGGAGAGACCCGGGACCCGAGACCCGTGTCGTTAGTCATGCGGTCTTTTGCCCAGTCAGCCAGGCCAGAAGAAATGCCGTACGCTGAAAGCTTACACAAAAGGCTAGAGTGCAATACCCAGTCGAAGGCCTTCGAGACATCTAAGGATACGGTGATCGCTTCCCCGTGTTTCTCGAGAGCTTCGCCCTAAAAGTGAGAGGCATACAGTTTTATAGTTCCCCAGTTTACCGGTTGGTAAAATATAGTATCGTTGAGTTAGTATCCCATAACACAAGTCTCGAACTTAATTTGGGGCTATCTCAATCTGTGTGATTTGTCCGTATATATTTATTTATTTATAAAAGAAAACGAAAATCAAACCTTTGACACAGAGTTGACCCCTGTAGTTTTAATTGGAGTAGCGACAGAAAAAGAGCACGCATTTAGAATAAATAAGATCACATAAATTAACGCCACAGCACTTTGAAATAACGACATTTTGTTGAGTTCCTAAAGGCAATATCAAACCTTCAAATTTTTCTATATCTACAATTTTATTGAATTGAGTCTCGTTTACTCTCTATATCTAAACAGAAACTAAAATAACGGTCCGACTGTGTTATATAGCAGACTACTACTTATGTTGTTTATTAATGCAAAGTCATTGTAGGTAGTGTAAATGAATAAAACAAAGACAATTGATTGTTCTACAATCACAAATGTCTAGTATAAATAGATTGACGAGTCAATGTAGAGATGCAACGATTTTTTTATTTTTACTTATCTATACTAATATAAAAAGCTGAAGAGTTTATTTGTTTGAACGCGCTAATCTCAGGATCTACTGGTTCGATTTGAAAAATTATTTTTGCGTAGGATAGCCCATTAATCCAGGAAGGCTTTACGCTATATAACATCACGCTGCGACCAATAGGAGCGGAGCATAACTAACTCCACGCGAAGGAAGTCGCTGGCGGCTGCTAGTACTAATGTATAAAGCCGAAGAGTTGGTTTCTTTGTTTGTTTGAACGCGCTAATCTCAGGAACTGCTGATACTCATCCGAAAAATTCTTTTTACGTTGGAAAGCCCATTAATTCAGGAAGGCTTTAGGATATATTGACCAATAGAAGCGGAGCATGACATATTCAAATTATTAACTCCACACGAACGAAGTCGCTGGCGACCGCTTGTGACTTATAAAAGAATATAGGATTATCGTATTAAATAGCAACCGAAAACCACTAAGTATTAAACTGGTGCTACCCTGAGTCTATCTAAATACCAAACTTAAAGATTAACCCCCTTATTCATAAACGGACTGGAACAATTTGCCGGCGGCAGTGTTTCCGTCGCACTACAATTTGAGTGTCTTCAGGGCTAGAGTGAATAGGCTCTTAATAAACTAGCGCGCTTTACCATAAAGATTGCATCACTACTTACCATCAGGCGGGATTGCGGTCATACACTACTTTCAATAAATATTCGAGATATCCAATTTTGAGCGTCAACCTACAGATAAGGCTCAAAATTATACAATAGGTTTTATGAATCGAAATGTTTCTAAAATGCTCCCAAAATCTATTTTTATTGCGTGTTATAGTGGAAAAGTTTCGTTCAACTTAGCTAATAACACTCAGTGTACAGCTAAGTCAATAAAGATCACACGATATTTCAGTCATTTTATTGAATTTTGATGGTATATAAAGTGTTTCCTGATCGTTTACAGAATATAAGGTACATGTAGTAAGTACACATATAATATAAGGTAGGTATATACAGTATGTTAAATAACAGAGGGCGTTCCCTTAAACTCGTTAATATATATCATTAATAGATTAAAATAAAAATATCAGCATAGAAAAATAAGCATAAAAAATCCGAATAAAAAAAAATTATAATTGAAAATAAATTTGAAACCTCCTGTTTTAAATCAAAATAGTAGTCGTCATGTATAAATAAATTGCGACGTTGCCGTCTTTCAAGTTCGCGTATACAGCGTGTTTCTTTTACATGTCAATTTAAAATTTTTATTGAATATTTTCATATTGGAAAAAATTTTAAAACATTTTGTTTTCGAATGGAAATATTTTTTTAGCATGTATGTATGCTATACTATTTCGGGTTAACGGGAACGCCCTCTGTTAGTTAACATACTGTATAGTAAGTATACAAATAAAAAAGGGTTTTCCAGAAGAAACTGTTTTCATTTCTACAAAAATTGTATCATAAATAATATAATGCATGGAATTGTTATTATCACGATTTTTTTTTTGTAAATATTTAAGGATTTAAATGGCATTTAGGCGGACTCCACAGATATCGTATCTTCGTCATTCAGACCCTGGTCCTGATTGTTACCTCCAGGGAAACTTGATGGTGGGGAGGTTGGCCCCTGGGGGAAGGGGTTCTGTGGGAAACCTGGGTTTTGCGGGAAACCTGGGTTTTGGGGGAAACCTGGGTTTTGCGGGAAACTTGGGTTCTGTGGAAAACTTGGGATTTGAGGGATTTGTGGGAACTGCGGGGTCTCAGGAGCCTGGCCAGACCCTTGTGGTACTTGAGGAAAGTTTGGGAAATTTGGGAATGTGTTTGAGGGTGGGAAAGGCGGGAACTCTGGAGCAGCTGGCTGACTGGGCTCTGAAGCGGGGGGTTGAGAAGGCGAAGGTGCTGGCGCTGGGGTTGAAGCACCTGAGTCCTGTCTTTGCTGTTCTGCGTTAAAATCTGCAGAGTCCACTACAGCCGAGTCAGCGTCACCACCCTGCTGATTTGGAGGGAAACTTGGAGAGTTTTCAGGGTAGGCTGGCGCAGCAGGAGCAGGACTGCTAGGAGGGGCAGGAGCGCTAGGATAAATTGGAGTAGCCTGGAATCCAGATCCCAACGCTGGACCAAAAGAGGGTGCTGTAGGGTAGAAGATGTTACTTGCTGGGATATATGATTGTCCTGCAATGGGGTAGAATGCTGGTTGTAATGAGGCGAAGCTGTTGACTTGAGGGACTTGGTGGAAAGCAAACTGGGGCTGAGCGGCGAAAGCGTACGTTGTTGGGACCTGTCGAAAAGCAAATTAAAGTCGGTACAATAACTGTAACTTTTAATCTTTACTAATATTATAAATGGGAATGTGATTTTGTTTGTTCCGCTTTCACGCCGTTACTACTGAACCGATTGCTTTGAAATTTTGCAGTCTTAAAGTTAGAAGTCCAGATTAAATAATAGGGTACTTTTTATCCCGGAAAAATTTGATATTCTCGAGGGAAATCTAAAAAGCGCGATATAACCGAACTCACGCGGGCGAAGTCGCGGGCGGAAAGCTAGTAATCCATATTTAAGTAAGCAATTAGAGGTAACTGTTTAAAAATCACTGTAGAGAATGTCCGCAACCTGGTGCTACATTCTAGAAAAGATTCAAAAACATTTTAAATCATGTACATAATCATATTATCGGTTCGGTATGTAACACCTTTAACTTTGCTGAGCATAAGAAATCATAGCTTTTTGGTTTTATTTCATTCTCACATACAGCCATCATCATCATCATCATCCCAGCGTTAATCCCAGTCGCATCCGAAGCCTTTTCAGCTTTGGAGTCTGGGGTCCGCTTTACCAGTCCAACTGCTGATATGGCTAAACTTCGACATTTTCCGTGAAGCGACTGCCGTCTGACCTCCACAACCCGAAGGCGACATCGAAGCATTGCAGTTAGACCAATTGTTGGATTTTTTTAGGGCTCCAACAACCCGTAACGACTGCCACTAGATGTTCGTATGGCATCTCACATACAGCACTGAATCAAAATAGCGTCACATCAACTAAACCAGGGGGCCTGGTATTTTATTAAACGAGTTTATATGTTTGTAATCACCTTTCCATCATCGGACGACAAGCACTCACCCGTGGCAAGTACTCACCCTTAGGTTGTTGACACCGCTATGATCCAGACCAAGCTTTTCGCCTCGTCTTTTATACCGCGTACATCAAGAGACTGGAACAATTTGCCTGCGGCGGTCTTCCTATCTGATTACAATTTAAGTGTCTTCAAAGCTTGAGTGAATAGGCTCTTAATAAACTAGTGCGCCTTACCACCAATGACTGCATCAATGCTTACCATCAGGCGCGATCGCAGTCAAGCGATAGTTTTAACGTAAAACTTAAAACAAATAGAGCTCACCGCGTTAATGTACTGTGTGGTGGAATAAGCGGTGGTCTTGGTCTCCCCTGGAATGACGGTCTTAAGGACTGGTGAGGATAAAGCAACAGCACCAGGCCAGGATACCACGCTGCCAGCCACGCAGCTCGCGAACACGCACAATAACGTGATTACTAGCACCTGTAATGATTTGATGATACATTTCAAAATTTAAAATTCCAACTTTTAAACGTTTCCTGTTGAATAAGTGTCTTTATGCTGTTCACGATCTGTAACAGAATTCTTTTGTAAGTGTAGATATGCAATTGTAATATTTAAGATATTTAATGTAATGTAAATTCTTAATTTTCTCTTTTGTTAATGTATAATTTTAGATACATTTTTTGTTTATGAATAAATGACTATGACTATGACTGTGACTATACAGGGTCAAACTAATTTAGCTAGCGAAACTCAGAAGATATGATAGGTATCGATATCTAAACGTAGTAAAACAAATAGGAAATTATATTGTTGATGTTTTTTGGGGATCACCAACCGCCGAAAGTGTGGTACCACTTAAAATATCATATGAATAAGTTTTCTTTGTGTAAATTTCACCGTTGCTATGGTATTTATTTATATATAGTTTTTTTTATATATGGTATTTAGTTATATATTGTACATTTAAAAAATACATTACAAAAAAATATGTATTCAACACTACAAAAAATACAGCCCTTATAGCTAATGCAATCTTTTCCAGGCAACCTTAGAATGGTCAGAGATTTTCTTGGACATTAGATGGTACTATCAATTAATAACTTATTATCAATATCTCATTCTCAACAGGGCCTTGACCTTAAAATCAAAAGTCATTTTCAGGCATCTCGTAGTTGAGGTCGTGACTACTTAACCGGACTATCCTATGGCTGCCTTAAATGAATTTAAAGCCTCCAACCAGGGGCATTTAAAAACTAAGCGACAAGACGCTAAGGGCACCTCCTGTGGGGTACGAACCTCGGCTTAGGGCGTCCCTGGCTGGAGAGATCAACAAGGGATGGCTGGACCGAATTTTTTTATTAATTCGGTTTGATGACCGTGGCATTTGCTAGTACTAGCTCTGAGAAGAAACGCCGAAACAAACTCAGAGGTCATAGTCGGGAATTTATATTTGCTGACTCAGCCGCGGCGCGGGGTGGCCTTCATAGGACAAGTTTTATACATTTTCATATTGATGAGTTTAATTAGTAATGAGGAGCCCGTGGCTAAATAATAACAGCCGTGCAGGTCGATCGATCTGGTAAGCTACACTTGCTGCGCTTGCACTTGGTGAGCATATTTACATACGGATACCCGGCTGTGATTCGTAGTTGTGGAAGCATGAGGAACAGGGTGTAAAGTTCACTCATCCTCCATAGAAAAGGGAGGATCCTCCGACCAGACAGGTGTTATGTCTAGTGGGCACTTGCCCAATACTTGAAATTGGGAAGTTGTTTGTATGCTAGTTGCACGGTGAACTCTGATTGCGAGATGTAGAATTCGTGTGACGTCAGTATGACGCGTTGTTCACATGTGGCGTTTGTAGGTACCGCTACAGCAGTCATTACGGGTTGACACAAGTCGTGGTGGCCTTGTGGTTAAAACACCATCCTCTCAAGTATGAGTGTGCGACTTCGATTCTAGGTCAGGCAAGTGCCAATGTAACTTTTCTAAAGTTATATGCACTTTCTAAGTATATCTTGGACACCAATGACTGATTACAAGGTGAAGGAATACATCTTGAGGAAACCTGGACTTTAAGGTTCGAGGTCCCTTAGTGCGTAGTCGCTCCTTAGCTTTAGTTTCGTTTTTTAAGTGCCCCTAGCTGGAGGCTTTAATTGTATTTAAGACATCCACAGGTATGTCCGGTTAAGTAGTCACGGCCTTTAATGGTCAACTACAAGATGCCATACCACAACAAGCAAAAAAAAAGGTGACAATATGCGGTCTTATTACTAAGAGCGATCTTTTACAGACGACCATTGGATGGAATACTAAGGCGAAGAAGAGAGAAATAGTGTAGTCAAAAACGTACTGTTTACATAAATTATACAATAAATACAAATAGTTGGGTTAGAGAGAGCCACGGTGGGTCCAGGGGCGAGGGACATGGCGAAGTCCCCGCCCCCTATGGACCCCGAGGCGGAGGCGCGCGCGAGTGTCGACGCACGCCCCTGAGGCGATGCGCGGGGTAGTTTAACACCCCACTACCCATGCAGGAGACGGGGCCCGGACAGACCGGGCCAGCACGAGGGTGTGGGGCCGTGGAAGAATTTAGACTCCCGCGGCCTCACGCGTTTGCTCGTGATAGAAGAGACACCGGGGTGGTTTTAGTCAGTAAAAGTCTGACAGACCCCGTCGCCCAACCCGGGGCGGCGGACATCCTATGAGGACTTCCAGCCCGAAAAAAAAAAAAAAAGAAAAGAGAGCCACGGTGGCCTAATGTTATCGGCTGCGACTTACAAGTTGTCGTTCGTAGTTTAGAACCCCATCAGGCGCTTTACTTTGTATAAATTGTTTCATCACCACTGCTCTCAAAACAGTGAAGGAAAATGTCGTGAGGAAACCGGCGTGTCCTAGAGTTAAAACTTCAAAGACATGTGACATCTACTAACCCGCTCTGGGCCCGTGTGATAGATTACGGCCCACTACTAGAGACTACTACTACTAGAGGAGGCCTGTTTCCCAACAGTGGGAACAATATAGGCTGATTATGTACATAGTTGGGAAGTGGCGACGCAAATAATGATTAACGCGTGTAAATATAATTCGGTAGCTAATTTGAATAAACCCTGTGTTGAGTAGATACAAAACGCAACTTATAAATGTCACTTTTGTTAACAATGTATTTACAAACTTATAAAACTAAATAAATTTTTGTTGTAACTAAGTAACTTATGTTAATAATGTCAACTGTGAAAGATAGCCTTGTTTATGGACGACGCCCCGACCAACCTCGCAGATTAATAATTGATAATTATGTGAAATCTAATAAAACAGAAAGTAATCATCAATGTCGTATGATTTACCGCATCACACCAAAGAACTAAAAAAATATAAGACCCTGTATCTGTTTTTATTAACTCTGTCTCTATTTAAATATCGTTTTATTTTATTTATTCATAATGTAGATAAATATTTAAACACCTTATATTTATTATACTGCCCTTGGCTCTGCGAAAATCAGACCATTTTCTTTACCAATCAGAGCAAATACAATTTTAATGTATTTAGTACAAAATACTCGGAAAAGAAAACGATGCCAGGGTTAAATTGTTTTTTCGTAAAGAAGTGAACTGAAAAAAGTAGGTATCACTCAAGACAGTTACAAGCCCGATATTATCGAGTCCGATCTTGGATCTTTAAATCATAAATAATACAGGGTAGTCCATTTACATTGGCCCAAAACTTTTTTTATAAGTCTCATAACGAAGAAGAAGTCAAAGAGCTTTCCTAAGTAACCCCATCACGAAATACCAGCAATTATTTAAATACAATATGTAAAGAAAACCCCGTCCGACCCAAAAGGATAACAAAGGTTAGGTATACATATGACAACCAACAATCCTTCAACCATAACAATCCTTCTCCGTATGAGAGGAGAACTGTGTCCAGCAGTGGGACGATAAAAAGGTTGATGATGATGATGATACACTTGACCAAATAAAATATGAAATTTTACATAATCATCATAGTAACAATACTAATGAATTTTGAAATAATCTTTTTTTTTCCGCGAATTAATTCCAATTTCCCCAAAATTTGACTTTTAGAATTTTTTAAAAGTGACATCACCATTTTAGACAGTATTATTATGAGTGATGCGACCACGTGCCACGTGCCCCGCCCGCGTATGTATGCCTACCGTGTTGCCTACCGCACACGTATTAAATTACTTCGCTTTTTTGAAATAATATTTATTTCTTTAGGGGATTTATTTTTTTTAAGTTTAGTCCGGCTTTTTAGGCATTAGTAGAATCAGTTATCGATACCTAACAATACCTTCACGGATCGGACAGGGTTTTCTTTACATATTGTATAATTTAGTACTGCTAAATTATACAATATGTAAAGAAAACCCTGAATACCCTGAATAACCCTGAATATAGCTCAAATCTAAAGATGTGTTTAGACAAAATTCGTTTCACATTTTGCACCAACATCACACATTTTGTGGTATAAAGCATACCATACAACGAACACAGACATCATAATATATGGACGACACGGTTGGTGAGAGATCGACGGCTGCGCTCAATGTCGCGGGTTCGTTTCTCGCAGGGAATAAATATTTATATGGCCTTTAGGTAGTTGTTCTGGGTCTGGTTGTTTATGTGAAATTAAATGTTTATAAACGCAGCCACGATACATGCATAATTCCTGATGTGTAGCAACATTTTTTTAAATAGGTACATGTAATGTGTTCTATGTAATATGATCTAGAAGCGTTACTCGTATAATTTTTGATCCCGTGGGAATATCTAATAACATAATATATATTCTGTGTGTTTATTCTGGTTATAATCTATCTGTAGGCCAAATTTCATCCTAATCCGTTCAACACTTTTTGCACAAAAGACTCTGTGTCGTGAAACATCCATCCATCCTCTCAAATCACGTTTATGATATAAATAACTGCGCCCCGCAGTTTCACCCGCATAACTTTCAATCCCATGAGAACATCGGGATAAAAAGTTTCATATGTTTTATTCCTAATTATGAACTGTCGTTATGATAAATTTCATCACATTCCGTTCAGTAGTTTAGGCGTGAGAGCGGAACAAACATGTAGAATATTATTTCGTGTTTCCATTTGCTGAAGAGTTTTATGTTCAAAACTGATTAAAAGTTGGTCGGTAAACGTTAAATCATTTTGAGAAAATTAATTCCATCCTACTTTAATATTATAAATGCGAAAATTTTTGATACGCATGAATGTTGTTATTCTTTTACGCAATAACTACTGAAGGGATTTGGATGAAATTTGGCAGGCAGATAGTTTATAACTAGAAATAACACTTAAGATAATGTTAATCCCGATATTCCCACGGGATTGAAACTAAATCGGGAAAAGGATGCAGTTATTCATACTAATCTATATAGGTATGCAAAACAAAGCTGAAGAGTTTGTTTGTTTGAACGCGCTAATCTCAAAAACTGCCGGTCCGATTTGATAAAATCTTTTTGCGTTGGAGAGCCTATTAATAAAGGAAGCCTTTAGGCTATATAACATCACGCTGAGATCAATTGGGGCGGAGCATATCGAAAAAATTAAAATGTTTGATGTATATTATGCATATGTATTATGATCTAGAAGTATAATAATGTACTTATCTATAGAAATCGACTATTTTGGGGTTAAAATAAAATGTTAAAATAACGCGCGGACGAAGCAGCGGAAGCCGCTAGTAAAAAAAAATGGGAAGGTATGTTATCCTTTCATGCCTAAACCATTAAATCGATTTCCATAAAATTTGACAAGGACATAAATGGCAGCCTAGGGAAAGACATAAACTTTTCACTTTACTTACGCAGGCGAAACTGTAGACAGGTGCTAGTCACCTACCATTAATTCTTCAATTGTTGAAAACAAAGTCCGGAAAATGCCAATTACTAGTTGTTTAGTAATAGCTGAACATATATTATTATACTATATTTATGATAAACGAGGTGGTTTTGGAATTAAAGAAGAATAAAGAGAGGTATTATTCAAATCACTGTATGTGGGCCAGCTAAATAAAACTATTTAACATTTAACCCATTTTACATAATATGTATAGCACAGAAAACTATATGTTTTGAGATGTCATCAGATCACGAGACTGCACCCGTGTGAACCGGCTCCCTAATAGGGATGTTTCCTGGGTAAAAAAGAAATTGATTTTATTTAGTCCGTCATTTAGATTATAGAAAAATATTGGATACGTATATTTTGTTTTATCAAATCAATAAAAAATTAAAAATACACAAGGCATCAAAGATCAGGAATGGTGGCTGGTGACGTCACTGGCCGCTAAAAAGTGTAGCGTGCAGTGACGTCACACGAGTTTTCAACGCGCTGTCTTCTTCATTTTTTGTTTATATGAAAAAAGAAAAAAATCGTGTGTAGTATTTTTTGGAAATCTAAATGACGGACTAATTAGTTTTTTTTTTTTTAGTCAAATACTTTGTCAAATACCCTAGTGCGTATTAAACTATTATTATCAATTGCAATCATTTTGAAGCATAGCTGCTAATCCACCGCCCATAAAGGTTGAAAAAGGTCGGCTCAACAACTTAAAAACGCAATGAATATTGTTGAATAATTCAAAATGAAACCCATTGCTACTTATTGCACGTTACACAATTACCCCGTATGGGTCTACAAACAGTGTAATTCAAACAGTATTTACAATTCACCAAAGCTACCACATTTTCCAATTTAAGCTACATTGTGGAATGCAAAGAATTAACATATATTTCAAATGCAAACGATCAAAAGACACCCTAACAAATATATAGGTATTCTAGATACACTATAGTTATTCTTTATTATTGAAAAGACAGTCACTAAATATGTAACTCACTCCAAATTCACGAGTCGAATTCAGTATCACTTCTTGTCTGATATGTATTATAGTATATCCAAGGTTAAGCACGTACCTTCATATTGAGGCACAAAAGTGTTCTCGTAATACGCGCGTTGATCTCCAGACGGTTTTATACATTAAGTGAGTCCCGCCCACAGCAAAGAAAGAAAGTCACATACTGATACATGACTCGCATATTATTAAGTATTTGAAGCACTCGAAATTCATCGAGGCTGTTCCTCAACTAGAGTGAGTAATTATTCTAAGAACGTTTCATAGTCATATCTCATCTATACTTCTATACTTATAACAAATCTAGAAGTAAAAATTCTGTGCATTGAAAACATTTAAAAATAAATCTTATTAGACAATTTCATGTATAAGTTTCCTGCTCTGTATGAGGAGACCCAGCCCAGCAGTGGTCGATAAAAAGGTTGATGGATGATGACGATGATTATGATACCTATCATCATAGTTCATTTTATAGTGTGTAACAGTTACTAAACTAAAAAACTATACTTACTAAACTTTTATCTATAAGTGTAGGTAGGCGCTAGGTGTTAGGGCTCTTCTATAAAGTCTTAAAGATTTTTTAATTAGGCACAAAAAGGCGAGCGCCGGTGACGGTATGCTTGAGATAACGTTTAACACAAATAACACTTAACACAAAAATATTTTATAAGTTTCCGTCGTCCACGCGAACAAAGTGCGGGCATAGTTCTCGGTATGTCAAACCACTTTTGGACTTTTTATCGCGGAGAGCGACACTGCGACTAGAATTCGACTTCAGACCCATAGCGATCTTCAGCCTATAGATGTCCACTGCTGGACAAAGGCCTCCCCAAGGCTTTCCACGCTGACCGGTCTTGCTGCGCGCATCCATCGACTTCCCGCGACCTTCATCAGGTCATCGGTCCACCTTGTTGGGGGCCTCCCTACGCTGACATCGGTCGTCTTCCAGTACGATAATTGACCCATACGATAATTCAGTTAAATTTCGCTGCATTTATGCTGTATTTGCTAACTAAACTTATACGATACAGGAGAAATTCCTAGTGTAACACAATTTCTTAAAAGAAAAAAATAAGGAAACAGAAAAAAAAGAAATCATTTTAAAACGTACTTAAAAACACACTTGAAATTGATGCGTAGCCAGTAGCCACAGTCCAAAAAAAAATATCAATGTGGTTTAACATTGATAGGCTACGATAGATAACATGATAACAAAAAGATAAGTATTAATTAAGTCCCGTCAAATCATGCAATCCGCCTGTAACTGTTCCCGGCGTACAGTTTGCCGCATTGCTACGTTGGATGGCGATGGCTAACCGCAGCCCCAAGAACGAGCGGAAGTGGGAGTTACACATTCCTTTACGAAGTTTATGCCCTATATCACTAAAGAGATTCTTGCCTCAGTGCCCTAACCAGCCATGGTCTCCACAGAAATAAAAACCACAAAATTGTACCTGTTCATCAGCGGCGCGTACTTCACCCTCTTCCTTTCAGCAACGCAGTTTAGTGCAATTTAGCTTCACTTTTCTTGAACTGACCGACATTGACTATTCAAAAGTACCAAGTGATGGTTAATTTGAAAAAAAAAACCGGCCAAATGCGAGTCGGACTCGCACACCGAGGGTTCCGCCGTACAAACGTAGCGGTTTACAATTTATGACGTACTAGTTTTCCGCCAGCGGCTTCGCCCGCGTGGAGTTCGGTTATATCGCGCTGTTTAAATTCCCCTCGGGAACATCAAATTTTTCCGGGATAAAAGGTAGCCTATGTTCTTTCTCAGGGTCTAAAGATTGTCTGTGCCAAACTTCATCAAAATCGGTTGAGAGGTTTAGGCGGAAAGCGTAACAGACAGACAGAGTTACTTTCGCATTTATAATACTAGCATTGATTTAGAATTTTTCACAGTTTAGAGGCAATTAGATTTAAGAAGTATTTGATATGAATTTCAACTTTAATATCTCTATGCGTTCATGTGAAAAGGGTAGGTAGTAAGTTTATAATTATTAAAAAAATATTTTATGTCATGTAAGCAAAAATAATATTTCAATATTTTATGTAACTTCAAATTTATCATTTTCACAATTTTTCCTTTATCTGTCTGTACTATAATATAACGTTGCTTCGTGCCGAATTTCAAGATTCTGAGTTCACGGGACCTTGTAGGTTTTGATTCCCTAGCGTGTGACGGAAATTCGTCTAAGGTGTCGGTATAAACTGCTGTATCTTTTGATCGCTTTAACTTATAAGTTTGATTTTTTCACTGCTTAAAGAGACAATAAACCTAGGTATTTGGTATAAATTACAATTTGATAACTTTATTCGTTCGTGAGAAATAAGGTAGTAAGTTCCATTTTATTAAAATATGTTTATTATATTATATAACTAAAAAATGTGATTTTCGCAATTTTTCCTATATTTGCATTATATGACAATGCTTCATGCCAATTTTCAAGATTCTGAGTTTACGGGAAGTATCCTGTAGGTTTTGATTCCTTTGCGAGTGTCGAAAATTTGTTGAAAATATCGACATATCGGCTGTATCTTTTGATTGGCTTGGCTTAGAAGTTTGATATTTTCACAGCTTAAAGGGACAATAGACCTAGGTGTACGAGTCAGCCATCGTACATGACACGCGCACATTACATACACAGATCAGCATTATTCCGTCGCCTTGCACAAATTATAGCGTAAGGCGACAGTACACGATCAGCCTTCAAAGACTGTACTCATTTACACATTCATACCAATATTAGTTACGAGTTAGTGTAATCAATAAATCATCATATTTGGCTATCCGTGACTATTATTGAAGTGTATAACCAAGGTGTGTGCGAATCATTCAGCAGCGCATACATCTTTATGGTCCTTCGAGCCTCAAGATCATAATTTCGCGTTCTTTTGTGTGGTGGCGATTTGTTTGGGCCGGTCGACCAGAAGCAGCATCGAACCAGTTCAATATAAGAAGCATCACCTGCACAGAGGATACGGACCGCGAAGATCACTAAGCAAGCAGCAGCAAATACAGGGATCACTGAAGCACGCCAGTAGTATCGGCAAACAGATAAGGTGAATCAAAGTGTTTGTTAAAAATATCTCCATCATGGAGGGAGTTACCCAAACTGGACATGGTAACCAACCAACCCTTTCAATAAAGGTACTTGAAATAGCTGAGACTGCGAATAACAGCAGAACAGATGAGATGCTACGCAAACAAAGGAGCAATATCAAAGCGTTCCAAAGAACCGCATCAAACATGAATGTGGACCTCCTCAAAGAAAATTGGCAGTTTAAAGATGCCTTAAAGGAGTTAGAGTCAAGGTGGACAGCAGTTGATTCACTTTATTGGGAAATTGACAGTTTACCCAATGAAGCCAACATACAATATGAGATGTCTTACAATACGTGCGAGCTGGTTTACAACCAAATGAAAGAAACCATCAACTCCAAAATGTGGTCAGTTACACACCGGGAAAAATCGACACCAGTCATCGAAATCCCAGCCTTTGGTGGTAGCTCCGAACACTGGATAGGAAAATTTACATCATGGGAATCATCTCGTCGTAAGCCAGAAATAGCAAAACCATCTCAGTCAGAGTCTACACAAAATAACAAGAAATTTCATTCGTATAAAGCATTCAGCGCTAATCAGAACAAAAATAACAAATATAGATCAAATTCACCGACAAAAGACAATGCAAATTCAACGAACTGTCCACATTGCAACCAACACCACAAGTTGTTTTTGTGCAAAACATTTCTTGAATTACATCCGGTTGCAAAACGGCAAGCAGTTTCGAAATACAATTTATGTAGAAACTGTTTAAATGCACATACAAGCAAAGAATGTCCGTCAAGAAAAACATGCCGCGTCTGCAACTCAGATCATAATACATTGCTTCACGACGCTTATGGCAAATGGAGTGGACAGAAATCAAACAGCAGTTTGCTAAGGTCGGGAGGTTTTAACTTACGGAAATGGTTGGCTAACAACGAAGAATTACTTCAAAACGTCAGTAAAGCGTCTTCAAGTCAAGCATCATTCGATTTCAAGCAAGCAGAATCAACGAAGACGCTCGGGCCGAAATGGAACCCCAGTGAAGATAGATTCTCGTTCGAGCTGAAAATATGCAAAACAGAACCAACCGAACAACACACAAAGCGTTCATTACTATCAGATACATCAAAGATATTTGATCCACTCGGGTGGTTAGCTCCGGTTACAACCACATTAAAACTTTTATTCAAGCGAGTTTGGCTCTCCAAGATTCAGTGGGATGACCGGCTTCCGGTGGAAATAAGTACCGAGTGGGAGCTAATTAAAACAGAGCTTCTAAACATCAATCAGTTTAGAATCCAAAGATGGTACCAGATAGAAGAACAAGACACAATTCAACTGCACGGCTTCTGCGATGCCTCAGTGAAAGCATATGCATGTGTTGTTTATTGTAAAATTGGGACCAAAATTTCACTCTTCGCTGCAAAAACAAGACTGGTGCCAGAAAACAAAAAGCTCACGTTACCGCGTCTAGAGCTGAGTGGGGCGCATTTACTTACAACACTTATGCAAAAAATTAAACAAGCTCTCAATGGACGTAAATTCGAAGTTTTTGGTTGGTGTGACTCCACTGCAGTTCTCGGTTGGATTCATGGCAATATCAATCGCTGGACACCATTCGTAGCGAACAGAGTCAAGCAAATAAAGGACGTAATACCATCAGATAAATGGCAATACGTAAAATCAGCAGAAAACCCAGCGGATTGTGCCAGCCGCGGCATTACAACAGAGCAACTGAAGCAACATATTTTGTGGTGGAGCGGCCCGCAATTTCTCCCTGGGTTCGAGGAGTCGACAATCGCAGAGAAGTACATCTACGTCACGGATCAAGAGGAACGAAATTCAAAACAAAGCAACGTCACTATACGTCAACCTCAGAGCGATGATGTCATACCATTCATACTGCAAAGACACAGTAATTTGATACGCGCCGTGCGCGTGCTTGCTTCGGTACTGCGTATCACACGACGTCACAACGAGCACACTGCTTACTTGAACGGAAGTGAATTGGAAGCGGCAAGACACAAGATAATTAAATATGTACAAGAATTTTCGGAAGAAATCAACGCTCACGAAGCTCTCGTTACAATATTTCTCTTCATGACATCCGTCTTTGTCAACGAACAGTTAGCACATCCATATACTTTGACAACAATACACAAAGCACTCTATTTTGATCGCATCTCAAACATGCAGTTCATTCGCGACGAAGGGAAACTCATCGTGTATTACGACATGAACCCATATTGGGACGGCTCGGCAACCTTCGACAAATACATCAAACAAATAAACAGCGTATGTGAAAGAAAAACAAACAAAGTTCTATGTGACATCATCCTACAACAGCTACGTCACTCTCATGACGAACTGGCGTACTACAACGTAATGTTACTTAATCAGCATTTCGAAGAACGCATACGTCGGCGGCGAGGCCTCATCGACGGTGTGGGTTACGCTGCCAACAGTTTATTTGGAGTTCTAGATCAACGCTTCGCAGATCAATACAAGCAAGATATTTCTCTTATACAAGAAAATGAAAATCACTTGGCACTTTTGTGGAAAAACCAGACCTCAGTAGTAGAAGCAGAATACAATCTACTCAAGAGAACCGAAGAATCAATTAATCGGCAACACAAGGCCATCAATCAACATTTCAACATTCTTACGAAGACCACCAACACGTTGAACAAAAACTTGCAAGAACAAGAAGTGAGGAACGAGCTAGCACTGTCCACCATCATAGCTACAAATATGCTCACAAAGCTGAAATCAATACAAGATACAATAATCGACACAATAACAGACGTCCATCATGGAATGTTCAGCGCTCACTTACTATCGCCGAAGCAACTACGAGTTCAACTAAGCATAATCTCAGGACAATTATCGCGAGAACTATCCTTGCCGATAGAAAACATACAGACAGAACTTCCAAAAATTTACCACCTTCTGAAGGTTAAAACACGGATAACACACGACTACCTCATATTTGAAATTAGAATACCACTGGTCAACAGAGAAAGTTATGACGTATATAAACTCATATCAATACCACAACAACATGGTAATATAACAATCGTCGTCGTGCCGATATCAGATTACATCGCAATAAACTTACGCAAGGACACCTATCTGACAATGACGGCGAGAGACATACAACAATGTTTGGAGTACGACGAGTCTAATCGCCTCTGTCACTCCCGAAAACCTATTTTCCAGTTTAAGTCAGAAGACAGCATGTGTATCAAGGATATGGACACAAACAGATGTCTTACAAATACAGCAGCATGTCGCAATAACTGGCTAAGAATAGATTTAATTTTTGACATGTAACTTGGGTGAAATTTATAAGTTTAGTATATATGCATTTTGTAAACTCATTTTCATCAACCACTCACATCTCTCTCGCCCGGGAATATGTACGAGTCAGCCATCGTACATGACACGCGCACATTACACAGATCAGCATTATTCCGTCGCCTTGCACAAATTATAGCGTAAGGCGACAGTACACGATCAGCCTTCAAAGACTGTACTCATTTACACTTTCATACCTATATTAGTTACGAGTTAGTTAAGTAATCAATAAATCATCATATTTGGCTATCCGTGACTATTATTGAAGTGTATAACCAAGGTGTGTGCGAACCATTCAGCAGCGCATACACTAGGTATTTGGTATAAACTTCAATTTGATAACTTTAGTCGTTCGTGAGAAATAAGGTAGTAAGTTCCATTTTATTTAAATATGTTTATTATATTATATAACTGAAAAAATGTGATTTTCGCAATTTTTCCTATATATGCATTATATGACAATCCTTCATGCCAAATTTCAAGATTCTGAGTTTACGGGAAGTATCCTGTAGGTTTTGATTCCTTTGCGAGTGTCGAAAATATCGACGTAATCGGCTGTATCTTTGATTGGCTTGGCTTAGAAATTTGATATTTTCACAGCTTAAAGGGACAATAGACCCGAGTATTTCATGTGAATTTCAGCTTGATACGTCCACGCGTTCTTGAGATAAAGGGTGGTGACAGACAGACAGACAGACAGACAGACAGACAGACAGACGGACAACAAAGTGATCTTATAAGGGTTCCG
>JADWQK010001046.1:0-50690 GCA_017933935.1 Sesamia nonagrioides
AAAAAAAAAATAACAGCTGAAGGCTCAGAACAGTAAACGATATTCAAATTGCAAGAATCACCCCTCTGATGGCAGGACGCCTCGATCAACATCTCTCGTTAAGCGGTAGGATCCAAGGCCTAATTCATAAGGCAGTACTCCATGATGAGGTTACTGTCTATGGCGCCATAACAAAAGGTAGCGTCCAAGCTATCGATTATTAGAGCTGCTCCCGTCACCTGAGGATGTTTTAAATATAATTATGTCGACGTCAGCGACGGCGGAGCTATAGGGTCGTCAGCATCTTGGTATGGTGGTAAGGGCTCAGTTGCGCAGGTGAAGATTTGAATTAAAGCACGAAGTATAAATGTACCCTCCAATCTTGGCAATCACAATTTAATTAGGCAAACCGACATTTTCGCCCCGGAGATATGCTCTGCTCCGCGCCTTGTTTTTTTTCTGTTCTTTTTTTTTTGGTATGGAACATCATCAAATGACCTCTCCCGCTCTGGGCGGAGCGGAAGGGTGTGTCAGACTTTAGGTACTAGGCCCTGGTCCGCGCCTCAAAGCGAAGTGACCGTTTGATAATCCCCACTTTCCAAAACGACTGTGTCCACGTGCCGCCATTACAAAATAACGTCACAGCGTTTGACCCATCGGGTTAAACAAGGATATGAATGCAGCACAGCGCCCTAATCGACGAACACAATTTTGTCAAATGATTGCTACTAGTTGGGATCGTTCGGACCGCCCATTTGTCCGATCGGTCCAAACGATCCCAACTAGTCGCAATCATTTCACAAAAATGTGTTCGCTGATTAGGGGGCATCTGCCCCCTAATCAGCGATTAGCGATACTAAACAATAACCAATGGCTATGAACATTGACCATTTTCCATACATTTCAAAACCTAATAATAAAAGTGAACGTATGTTTATAGGGTATAGTGGCGAGAGTACCTGTAAGTTTAAAATGTCATGCAGTCATTTTTACGATTTAAACCTTAATAATAATAATAAAGCCCTTTATTCCGAAAGAAAATAACAGTATACATAAAAACATTTTTACAATATGTCCCTAACTTCGGCGTGCCTTCTTGCAAAGGCCTCCAACATTTTCCATTGTTGTCTGTCCTGGGTAACCCTTCTCCAGTTAGGACCTGCTGTCCTCTTAAGCTCGTCTTCCCACCTAGAGCTTTGCCTTCCTCGGTTTCTTTTGCCATCTCTAGGATACCACTCTGTTACCCTCTTGCTCCATTTCCCTCCTTTATCACGCATCATATGCCTTATCCGTCTCCATTTCTGTTGATCGACTCTAGTTAGTATGTCGGTAAGTTTTGTTAATGATCTTAGGTCGTTATTTCTTATCTTATCCTGTCGTTTATAACCAGTCATACTCCTTTCCATTCCTCTCTGTGCTACTGCTAGTTTTTGGGTGTTCCCTGTCTTCCCTATTTAAACCTTACGACGTCTATAAAAGATTAATGTTTCTTTTTAGGTTAGGTTTCGCTGTTAAGATTAAGGACGTACCCTCACCAAATGACCTTGAGCATTTGGTCCCTCTTCACCGCGCCCCACCTCTACAATACTTCGCAAAATATTACTAGCGCCGTCTGGCGGACGAAGTACTTACAAATACAAGTTAAATTCATAGACCACAGAAGTAACAGACATGGCGCTTTTATTTTTGTTTATTGGTGCGCCCAAATACTTTTGGTTATTATAGACTGATACAAATGTTGACGATACGTCATAATAAAAATTTGCGTATTTTATTTTTAACCGACTTCCCAAAAGTGTGGTTCTCAATTCGATTTATGTGTGCTCGCTGATAACTTTATCGTTAATGAACCGATTTTGACCATTCTTTTTTTATATGAAAGAGTATGCTGCCTATGTAATCTCATTGTTACCACGTCAGTGTCGATAACGGAAATTCTAAGAAATTTAGGCCAATTATCGAAAATTGTAGGCACGCTTCGGGTGAAAACTTGATACTCGTATTTATATCGGATCATACTATAAAACCGTTAAGATTTGGGCCTGACCTGATGATGGAGATGACAGAGAATCAAGGGAATCCACATCGGAAGCAACTGTCATGTGCTTGGGCTTACTTAATTTGTATTGATTAGACCTTTACAACTAAATATGTTGTGACTGTAGCTTCAGGGTTGGAAGTTAGTTTTGTAGATTGAAAGTTAGCTAAGTCAGATGGTCAAAGGGATAGAAAAATAATATAATAAAGGTTAATTTATCATTATTTATTATTTTAAGGGAAAACTTAATCAGGGTCAAATAAATTTCTGCAGACAGGAAACCTACATAAAAAAAAGATTTGATGTTTTTTTTGGGCTCAGGCAAGACTGAAATTATATTATTATTCTCGTTTAATAAAACAAATACGTAAATTGTAAAAAATAAAACTATCGTATAAAAAAAAACAAATACATATACTATAATATTATTTACACAAAGCTTCCTTTTGCAGAAAAATAATAAACATCTGACTAATACAATATCCGGTCAAACTGAACGCTGACGGCAGCATATTTGGAAAAGGCCTGTAAGCAAACGACGTATTTTTTTTTTTTTTTTCTCCTTTGGCAAGTCGCTATTTGCGCAATGCCACTAACAAACGACGTATTTCGTTTGCTTTAATTCCTATAAGACCACGATGAAAGTATGAGCATTTCTAGAAATAACGCAAGGAAATAACACCACTTACATTCAGTCTCTTGATTTTAATTGATTTTTGCATAAGCATGACGAGTAGGTAGTGTTTGTACTATGTTAAAGTACAGTGTTGTAAATTGTTGAGGAATTCCCTCGACTGTCTATGGCTTCATCATCAGATCTATTGCAGACCTTCATTTAAACCTATATGTGTGTAAAGTTTTCATCAATATAAATGAATTAAGTCCAAACACAAGGTAACTATTGTAAACCTTTGAGGAGTTCCCTTAACTGGCCTTTGTCTTCATCATCAGAGCTTTAATGACAATCACAACTCATTTAGGTGTAAAGTTCTTATTAATATAAATTAAAGCACAAACACGAGGCAGCTGATGTGAATCGTTAAGGAGATCCCTCGGCTGTCTCCCGGCTCCATCATCAACTCCGAACTTTACTAAATTGTAGTGCGTTAAAACAATTAATGAAAAAAACATAGAAATGCCCTAGGCGCCCCTATGATTTTTTAAATTTCTCCTAGGTTTCCTTAGTATTCCATCATCAGACCCTAATTTCCTTAACATGAGACTACCTTGAAGATATAATCTTTCTAATTTAAAAAAAAAAACATGTGGCACTCGGGAACTGCCGCGGTAAAGCTATTGCATAGCATTTTTTATCAACTTATGCAATAGGGTATTTGACTAAAAAAACCTAATTAGTCCGTCAGTCAGATTTCCAAAAAATACTCATCATCATCATCAATTCAGCCGAAAGACGTCCACCGCTGGATATAGGCCTCCCTGAAGGTTCTCCACTACGACCGGTCCTGCGCCTCCCGCATCCAGCGGTTTCCCGCGGCCTTCACCAGGTCGTCGGTCCACCTTGTCGGGGGCCTACCCAAAAAATACTAGACACATATTTTTTTCTTTTTTCATTTAAACAAAAAATGAAGTCGACACAGTTCTTTGAAAACTCGTGTGACGTCCAAAGGCACCAACCATCACTCCTGATCTTTGATGCCTTTTATACAAAATGTAAAGAAAACCCTGTCCGACCCATAAGGATAATAAAGGTTAGGTAAACACTTGACCAAATATAATATAAAATTTTACATAATGATCATAGTAACAATAAATACTATTGAATTTTGAAATTATCTATTTTCCCGGGAATTAATTCAAATTTCCCCGAAATTTGGTAATTTTTAAAAAAGTGTAAACACCGGTATTATTACGAGCAAATCGCGACGCGACCACGTGCCGCGTGCCCTGCCCCCCGCCCCCCGCGGTAGGGTTGCTTACCGCACATGTATTAAGTTAGCTCTTTTTGCGAAATAATATTTATTTTTTTAGGGGGATTTTTTTTTAAGTTTAGCCCGGCTTTGTATCCATTAGTAGAATCAGTTATCGATACATAACAATACCTTCACCACGGATCGGACAGGGTTTTCTGTACATATTGTATTTGTCAATTTTTATTGATTGGATATAACAAAATATACGAAATGTAAAACGTATATAATAAACCTATCCAATATTTTTCTATAATCTGAATGACGGACTAATTAGTTTTTTTTTAGTCAAATACCCTATTATTTATATTATAGTAAAGTTATCCGCAAACAAACATAAAAAAACATATAACCTCCACCCTTTTGAAATCGGTTAAAAAAACGAACACCAAAATAAACATCAATAACAGAGACACTTTATGATAGTACTAGCTTTCCGCCCGCGGCTTCGCCCGCGTGGAGTTTGGTTATATCGCGCTTTTTAGATTTCCCTCAGGGTCTAAAGATTGTCTGTGCCAAATTTCATCAAAATCGGTTGACAGGTTTAAGCGGGAAAGCTTAACAGACAGACAGACAGACAGACGGACAGATAGACAGACAGACAGACAGAGTTACTTTCGCATTTATAATATTAGTATGGATTATACTACTCTATGCGACATGCGGTGCGTGAGCGAGCAAGCAGATGCTTTCTCGCTCACGCGCCGCCCGCTATGCTAGCGGACCGCGCGATGACGAACGACACGGGTTCCCCCTTCGAGAGCTTGTGGCATACTGAATCTCAATAGCTCGGGCAAGGAAATGATGGGGAATACGCTCAGATTGTTGAATAAAATATTTGTTTTGGTCGTTTTAAAAAAATATTTCTACAATAATGTTCGTCATGAAATTGCCTATCCATTAGTGTAAGAACGCAATCTAAATAATGCTTACTTTTCGAGGAGATGCACGTTTTTGATAATTATTTCTCTTGTCAGAGGTTTCGTTGTGAAGGAATTATTTAAATATTATGCTTAGTAAAAAAAAAAAATCTACAATTTTGGAGCCAAGATTATGGAGAAAATTTATGTATTTTTAATAAGTTGATATTTCTTTTGGATAAAGAGTAGATAGCTCCGAAAAACTACATAAAAACGGCCTGCGGTGTGTTTTTCCTCTGGAGCCGCCTTAATGAAGAAATAAATGTGCTAGAACTTTATAGTTTGTTCTTGAAGTTTATAATTAAATTATCAATGAAGATATTTTATGTGCAACTTTTTCACAAATATTCAGCACCTACTGAGAATATTTGCCAACCGCAGGCGGACGAGCATGAAAATAAAATGAGTTTATTTCATATCATTTGGGCTTACGTTGTATACAGGGAAACTTTTTTTCGAGTGCGCAATAACAAATGGGTGGCTCAGAATCAATAACAGGACAAATCTGCATTATTAGTTTAAAATAAAAAATCATGTTTTTGTCCGCCCTAAAATCAGCGAATGAGAGACACCAATTATTCATATCAATATCGTAGTATTAGCATATGGCCGCGTAGTGAACATGCGGGCGGCGCGGGCGCGCGGGGCTCCTGTGATGTTCCCGCCGTCCCCACTCCGCCGACAATGAATGGGACCGCGTGCGGTGACCATAACATCGATTTCATAATAAACATCTTTCGTTATCAATAACTATTTTTTTTGTACTAAAACATACCAAAGTAATAATATTTTTATCTATAAAACTTATTTAGCTATAAGTTGACAAAGTTTGCGCACTGGATAAAATTTTATCCTGTATGTTAGCATTAGAAGCCTGTAATGTTCTCATGCACTGCTGTTATGCAGGTCTCCTCTCTTCAAGAGAGTGTGGGTTGTAATCTACCACGCACGTCCAGTTTAGGTTGGTAAATGTCACATGTCTTCGAACGTTTTGCTTGTAAGACATGCCGGTTTCCTCGCGATGTCTTCCTTCACAGTTTTGAGAGCAGTGGTGATGAAATAATTTACACAAAGTAAAGCGCCTGACGGGGTTCGGACCTTTTTTGTTGGGATGGGAAATCATCAAATGACTTCTCCCGCTCTGGGCGGAGCGAAAGGGCGTGTCAGACTTTTACTGACTAAAACCCACCCATGTTTCTTCACTTGCCTGTGCGACGGCCAGGGCCACGGTTTCTTGTTTAACCAACACTGACCCAGGAGGTATCGGTCTTCGTGGACCCCGTCACGATGTGCTGACATCTCTTTGAGGCGCACGTGAAACACGACGCGCCATCGACTCGGGCCTGGTCCTTACCGGGCGGCGAGCTGTCCACTGCTAGGGGTTCGGACCTACGACCTACAACGTGTATGTTGCGGCTAATACCACTAGGCCACCGCTGCTCTCCCCAAACTTACCCTCTTCTTAATCGGAAAATAGTTTTTATACATAAAACTGTTGAACGTTAAGAAATATGCAAATAATTTTTCTAAAGAACTGACCCATCTGTTTAACCCCATAACTTTCCAGTTATTTTCCTTACAAAACCGATATCTCACAGAACGGCAAACGAACTATTAACTCTGATCGATGTAAACAAATAATGGATGATCATGTTACAACTTGACTTGAAGAGGTTAATTGTGACAGCGACCCCTGGTGGTGGAAAGTTGCGCGAAGCTGACTGCACATAACTCATTGTAGTCAAACGGTTTGAACGACACCGTATGCTAAGGCTTTATTATGGGAAGATTTATGTATGTAATAATAGTTGATAATGTTGTTGTGTATATTATTCTCCTGCATATTGTGTTTTTTCTTTATTAATAACTACCTGTGCCCCGCGGTTTCGCGGCGGAAAGAACTCAGTTGATATAAAATAAGCGCCTGTTAAAATAACGGGAGCAATATGTACGTCCGCCTTTGCTCCAGTTTTCGCAACATTTTTTGTTACTGCTCTGCTCCTAGTGGCCATAGCGGGATGATCTATAGCCTATGTCCTTTCTCAGGCTCTAGACTATCTGTGTACCAAATTTCATTACAATCGGTTCAGTAGTTTTGGCGTGAAAGCCGGACAGATAGGCAGACAGACATACAGACAGAGATACTTTCGCATTTATAATATTAGTATGGATTGTTGGTTAATATTTCATGTGTGGCCGACACCACTAGGCCACTACTGCTCACACATAGGTACTATCAATCATCATCAACTTTTTTACCGCCCCACTGCTGGGCACAGGTCTCCTCTCATACAGAGAAGGACTGAGCGTAATCACCACGCTTGCTCAATGCGGGTTGGTAATTTCAGACTTACAAGTCCAGGTTTCCTCAAGATGTTTTCCTTCACCTTATAATCAGTCATTGGTGTCCAAAATATACTTAGAAAGTACATATAACTTTAGAAAAATTACATTGGTACTTGCCTGACCTGGAATCGAACCCGCACTCTCATGCTTGAGAGGCTGGTGTTTTAACCACTAGGTCACCACGAATTACATCGTCATTATCCAGCCCTTATCCCAGTTTATATGTAGTCAACGCAATATGTCTTTTCATCCACACTTCTCTATTAAACGGCATCTCCGTACTCACCCCTTTCTTAACCATATCACCATTCACACATTCCATCCATAGTTTCTTTGGTCTTCCCCTACTCTTATAGCCATCGACATTCACACTCAAAATTCTCCTCACAACGTTTTCCTCCTTCCTCCGTAAGACATAATTCATTCATAATTCATGCCCTCATCATCATCATCATCATCATCAACCTTTTTTATCGTCCCACTGCTGGGTACAGGTCTCCTCTCATACAGAGTACGATTGAGCGCCCTGGTAACTGAAAAATTGTTTGAAAATTGGTTGTCATGGTATGGGCATACTGTTTTTTGTTTTATAATTATAAACTAATGCTTGACCGCAATCGCGCCTGATGGTAAGCAGTGACGCAATCGTTGAAGGTAAAGCGCGATAGTTTATTAAGAGCCTATTACTCTAGCCTTGAAGACACTTCGATTGTAGTCAGACGGAAACACCGCCGCTGACAAATTGTTCCAGTCCATCGATGTGCGCGGTATAAAAGAGGAGGGGAAACGCTTCGTCCGGATCGTAGTGGTATTAACAACATAAGGCTGGTGGTGAGGTCCTCCTGTGTTCATATTTTTACAAATTTTCAACGTGTTACAAATCACTTTCAGCAAGCTAAAACACTCCATCTACTTACTTTTAATATTGCATAATAAAACATCTGCATACAAATACATCACGAGCGATTTATTCTCGTTGTAACTTATCCATTGCTCAGTATCGCGGCGTCTTCGTGACATCTCGAACACGCTCTAATGACGATAATAAATCAGCCAGCGATGGAAAGATGCCCTTAATTAGGTTCGACGGTTCGTGAGCGAGAGTTCTCGAGTTCTTTGTGATCGTGTGCTCGTATGCCCTATGGATTTATGGTGGTAGAGGGTTATAGATAAGTGTGATCATGTGTGTGTGTGTTGTTTTGAGATCTTTGTTTTTTTGTTAAGAGGTTTATGATTATGAGTATTTTAGTCTTGATAGGTTAAATCAACGTCGAAAACAAATATCGTGAGGAAATTTAAATAAACGTTCTAAGTTCTAAGATGTGTGGCATCTACCAACCTTCTCTGGGCCAGCAGTTCGGTAAATTATAGACCAACTATCAGCCGCCCGCGACTTCTTTCGTGTTCTTTTATATGCTCCGCCCCTATTGGTTGCAGCGTTGTTATAAAGCCTAAAGCCTTCCTGGATTAATAGGCTATCTAACACAAAAAGAATTTTTCAAATCAGACGAGTAGTTCCTAAGATTAACGCGTTCAAACAAACAAACTCTTTAGCTTTATTATTAGTACCTATAGATTAGAGGTGTGTGAGTACTTTAGTGTTGATAAGTTAAATCATCGTCGAAAACAAATATAGTGAACTAGCGGCCGCCAGCGACTTCGTTCGCGTGGAATTAGTCATGCTCAGCTCCTATTGGCAATATGTACGGCTGCGTTAGCTCCCGTTTTCGCAACATTTTTTGTTACTGCTCTGCTCCTATTGGTCATAGCGGGATGTTATATAGCCTAAAGCCTTCCTGGATTAATAGGCTATCCAACGCAAAAATAATTTTTCAAATCGGACCAGTAGTTCCTGAGATTAGCGCGCACAAACAAACAAACAAACAAACTCTTCAGCTTTATATATTAGTATATAGATTTAAACAAACATTCAAGTTGTAACTAAACATTCAAATTCTAAGATGTGTGGCATCTACAAACCTTCATTTGGCCAGCAGTGCGATAAATTATAGGCCAATTATAATTATGCTTTCAACATTATCCCACTATATTTGTGTGGTCTCATTGTGTTTGTTTTCTTTCATTCAGCCGTCAAATCAGACAACTTAGTTTTCACGTCATTCCTAAAACTTTAAACGCTTTATTAAAACCAATTGTGACCTACTGTTATCTATTATGCTTGGGAAAACCTGCGACCAAGTGTCTTCAGTACTATGCCGTGTTAAAACCATCATTGTTATCTTGTGAAAAAGGGATTGCAAAATTCATCCTGTATGGCTACATATTTGTCTGTCATTGGAATAATTATGATTTCAACATGTTCTAGTAACCCCCCATTAGGTAATACTGACGCATAATGATCTTATTTATTTTTGGACGCAAAAAAGCTCTGCACGATCCCCTATACATTTACGTCCGTATTCCAGAAGGAAACTCAAGCATTGATCTCTGCTTAAGCATTACTTAAAACTACTTTCAACCAATCACATGGCTTGAAACGAGACTTAAGTAGAACTTGAGTTTTGAGTGACGTTGTGTAATACGGCCCTTAATGGACCCAATACAAGCATTGCTGCATGCTTCCTGGGTAGTTCTGGCAACTAGGTAAATAACGTTGTATGAGTTTCAGAAGTCACAACTTCACAAGTAACCAACCCCTCCAATTTTCTCCAGCGCTTTAAAAACCTGTAGGTATGTATGTATCATTCAAGTGCGTTGGCAAATTCTGATGTTGTTGTATAAGTTCGTGTAAAAGGCAGAATATAAACGTCAGGGCTAAGGTCAAAGACTTGCATGGATGATGAATGGTTAACCTCTGCCCTAGAACCACCTTGAACAATTCCTGTTTGTGGAGATAAGTTGGAGATAAAATAAACCCTTTGGATTTTCTTCGTTATCTTGATAATATTAAACGGACATATGAGGTTTTAATGAAGTGAGACTTATATTAGTTTTGAAGTCGTTACATGATTGATAATTTTTTCCAGCATGTTTGTCACAAGACAAGAATAAATATTTTCCATTGGTTTCAATAGTTTTGAGACGAATTTTGCTATATCATGACCCATATGGGCAAGTGAAAAGCAAGATATATATAGCCACACGGGTGTTTCGGTCAGGTTAAGCTATGCCTGCTGCGTTAGCTCCATAGATGGGTGGGTTTACATACCAAAATCCATACGTGTCATAAAGTTCGCTAAACCGATCTAAAATCGTTGGTCCTGGCTCTCATTCGTAGACTTTGACAGTTGTTACAGAGTCTTAAGAAGGTCAAAAATTTGGCAGCCAGTCTTACGAAAGGGTAAAGTATACCTAATGTTACCCAGTATCTGGGTTGTGCAGCTCAGATAGACAGTCACTTCATGAAAAATAGTGATATTCAACAGCATGCGGTTAGAATGGACGCTGAGCCACTGAGGTATTACTACTACGTATAGAGAAGTCACCGCGTTGATCGATTTTGCGCCACGCATTGCGGTACACTGTACCGCAACTATCCAGTGAGTATCCAACGCCCGTAGAAACTAGTCGTGTTTGGCTCGCATAAATAACAACATCAAAATGCCTGGTTGTGTTCTTAAAGACTGCCGTAAACACTTCAGAACATCAAAAAAAGTGATTGGTTAACATTTCATCGGTAAATAGACATTTAAACGTTTAAAACTCTTTGATTTAAAGTTTTTAAATGTAACAATGCTCACGAGAATCGGGATGCCGGGCGCCGCCATTTTGCAATTCTAATCATAGAGTAATGAAAACAAAAGACGCAGATACGCAACATAGGTACATTTGTACCTATTTTGAAGGAAATAATTTTGAAGGTTTCTACGGCCGGGTCATGAGAAAAGGGAAAGTTGGATAAAATTTGTGCAATATAATCGGAATGAAGAAACATGGCTTCCGACTCCTCCTCCTATACATATATATGTTCGTTGCACTTTAAGGTTGAGGATAAGCGTTATACAAAAACAGGACGAGTTTATCTGAAGAAAACTGCTGTACCATGCGATAAAAACACCATACTAGTATCGGTAAGTGTGGTGTCTGTATAATTTGTGAATGTGTATAATAAAGAAAGTGTATACATATTAAATTGCAACGAATTTTTATTTCACTTCGTTTATTTAATTAATGATAGGAAAGACTAGAGTATTAGATCACAGAACATAAATAAACAAAACAGTAAATTTTATAATAGTAGTAGGTACAAAAGTTGTGTCACTTCTGCATTGTAAAATCTATGGCAGCGACTTGTTGTTACTCTACGTTGAACGTAACGCGGAAGCGCCATGAAATACCCGGCGCTTAAGCCGTTTTGGTCGCGAGAAAACTGTACTCTGTACGCTATTAAGCGCTGCATGTTTTATTAGTTTGGTTAGATGACATAACTATTGTTTAAGCGCTGCAGCGAACTTGAGTTCAAATTCTTACCAAAATGAAGCAAACTTTTGGTTCGGGGTGTCTGTTCTATACGCTAGTAATATAGTTCAATGCGCTGAGCTCAATATAGTTGGGAATAGCCTTGGCAGATGATGATGACGTGGAAATCTTACCCAGGACTGAAGAATGACTGGATGAACCGTCGCACTTCCTTCTATGAGTTAGATCAAAGAGGCAGTTAGTGATTCTGTGGGCAGGTCAGAGTTCAGGGGTGCTTTCATCAGAATTTAAACTATGTGTTGTAATCATCGATAGCGAATCGATTGTCTCTCACATTGTCATCAAAGACAGTTTAACACGTCACGATTTCTTCACCCTTCGGAACTTGATAGCTATTGATATAACGTAAGATTGCCATGTGATAGAAATCGCAAGTATCGTTTAACTAAAGCGACGCAGGCGCAGGTCATCAGATCATCGCAAATCATGTCTTTATTGCTGCACAAATTACCCTTATCTGATGGGACCAAGATATGCTCCCGATATAATAGAGCATATTAGATTGAATTGAAACAATGTTTAATTAATTACTCAATATTAAAAAAAAAAGTTAATGAAATACTGTTTTACGGTTTTTCAAACTTTTTGGCCGATCCACACATTTTGACCGCGTAGTTATTGCATTTGGTTTTTTACCCGACATAACCCTCCTGGCAGGAGGGTTATGTTTTTAGCGCGGATCTTGTATGTATTATTCTTAATTACCTAGTATCTCCAGAACCGCGGAACGGATTTTCACATTTGAGGTATCGTTAGAATTGCCTTAATCGCCCAACTGCTACTAGATAGGTGACATTTAAAAAAACCCAAAATGGCGGATCGCCATATTGTGAGGTATAAAGAAATAAATTTCTACCAAGCATATCGAGTGGGATATCAAAATAAAGGATTTTATAATAATCGCAGTTGGGGGACTTCTTAGCTAGATAAACAAGTATTCCATAGAACAGTCCCCCAACTGCGACTGTTCAACTTGTTCCTACCTTTTCAGTTCGTTAGAGTTTTATGCAGGCGGGTTTTTTGTTTTTAAATAATATTTTTTTATTATACATTACGATTTACAATAGCTTTTGTTAATGTGTCAAAGTTCTTATAATAATTATTATTGGTTTGGTGAAAAGGTGAAGGAAAACATCTTGAGGAAACCTGGACTTTAAGTCTGAAATCGCCAACCCGCATTGAGCAAGCGTGGTGATTACGCTCAATCCTTCTCTGTATGAGAGGAGACCTGTGTCCAGCAGTGGGACGGTAAAAGGTTGATAATGATGATTGGTTTGGCAGCATAGTTAGCCTGTAATATTCCTGTTGCTGGGAAAAGTCTCATCTTTATGAGGGATGTGGGCCGAAATCCCCCGCTTGGCAGCGGAAATTTTAAAGCGTGACATCTACCAACCCATACCTACTAGACAGATCGGTAGATGTTACGCCTATAAATATTTGGTTCTAGGACATGCCGGTTTCCTCTCCGTATGGTGTACATAATAAAGAATATTCTATTCTATTCCAAACTCAAACGTTTTAAGTCTGAAGCCTTCATTGTAGTTAAAGGAAGCAAAAGGAACCTATTACATCTTATCTCCTAGTAACTCGTGGTCAAGTGTCCAGATAATTGATAAATCTCTGTAATGATAGTAAAATCACGCAGTACGCTAAACGAGAGCGCCGTAAGCAGAGGTCATCAGATCATCTGCGATCATGTATCTATAGCAGTACAAATTGGTCTTATCTGATTAACATAAAGGTGTGTTCAGAATATTGAGGCTGTAGCGGTTTCCTATGCCTTGTTCTAACTATGGTGGAAGAAGGTTTTGCTTGTTGACTCCAAAGAGTATAACAATGTAATAATGTGTTTGATGCATTATGTATGACATTTAACCTGTCTGCTTTCAAAGCAATAGTAAACTGGCTTCTCCTGAGCACGCTCGTCGCATCATTGACTGCAATGGACGATTTTCACTGCTTTCCATCAGGCGTGATCGAAGTCAAGAAGAATGAGGATGTAGGAATAAATAAAAACATACTTATGAGTAGTATGTAGTGCTTGATATTAAGAATATAGTTAGGTCTTCAGTCTTTTTTTTTGTTTGAGATGGGAAATCAGCGTGTCAGACTTTTACTGACTAAAACCCACCCGTGTTTCTTCACTTGCCTGTGCTCCAGGACCATGGTTTCTTTTTAAACCAACCCGTAACCCTGACATGTTCAGACTTTCATTTAGTATTTTGTACAAGGCGTGAAATGTTTGTAGACAAAGGGAATCTAAAGTCAAAAATATATTTATTTGAGAACCAATCTATCCGTGTTGGACATCGTCATCTATTACTAACGCTCCGTGTGACGAGAAGAAATGAAAAATTAAATTATCCAAGTTGTGTGTTTGCACGTGGAAGGAACGAACAATACAATAAGAGGGCCAATAGTGCGATTCTTTAAATCCCACGGTGATTTTTATAATTTTAAAAAAGCTGAGTGAATAGGAAGTAAGACGGCAGTTGAGCGAGGTGATGTAATATTAAACCCAACAACATGATCAACGATGCTGCGCTAGAGGGAGATTGATCTTTAGACCCTCCAAGATCAAACTCCCGACACAACAACATTTGGCGCATTGTATTTTTTTTTTTTTTATATATTATAAACCAGCGCTTGACCGCAATCCTGCCTGATGGTAAGCAGTGACGCAATCGTTGATGGTAAAGCGCACTAGTTTATTAAGAGCCTATTCACTCTAGCCTTGAAGACACTCAAATTGTAGTCCGACGGAAACACCGCCGCTGGCAAATTATTCCAGTCCCTCGATGTACGCGGTATAAAGGAGGAGGCGAAACGCTTCGTCCGGATCGTAGAGATGTTAACAACGTAAGGGTGGAAACCAGCCGTACGACGGGTCGTCCGCTGGTGGAACGGAGATGGGGGAATTAAATCATGCAATTCCCTCGCACACTCCCCGAAATGCATCCTATAGAACACCGAAAGGCTGGCTACTCTACGCCTGTGCTCTAGGCTTTGGAGACCAACTCGAGTTAGATCAGGGTCACCAATCAGCCTCTTTGCACGTCTCTCCACTGAATCCAAAGTGGCCAGGTGACACTTGGCAGCACCAGCCCAAATGTGGCTGCAGTACTCCACACACGAACGGACCTGTGCTTTGTATAACATTAGAAGCTGCCCAGGTGTGAAGTACTGCCGGACCTTTGCGATAACGCCAAGTTTCCTGGCAGCCACCTTAGCCTTGGACTCAATGAACCGCCCAAAGTTAAGGTCCGAGGAAATCTCAACTCCCAAAAGCTGAAGGCGGTCGGAACACTCCAAGGACACATTCCGAAAAGTAGGAGCCAAGGTGAACGGGCTCCTTTTGGCGGTGAAAAGACACGCCTGTGTTTTGGCGGCATTGAATGCTACAAGATTGGCATTGCCCCATTCGGAGGCTGCCTGCAGTGCAACACTCGTTCGCTCAACCATGGCCTCTCTTTCGGACCGGATTGATTCCCTACTAGCCCGAGCACCCGGCAGGTATCTCTCTACAACTGTGCTGTCATCTGTATACCCATAGATACCAGTCATCAGCAGATCGTTAATATGCATTGTATCCGGCACACAACGCAACAACTGATCAGACCTGTCCTGTTCTATTTATAAATAAAGAAAGAAAATAACGCAAAACATACTTTCAAATCAAGGTGTCGTATAAGTGTATAGTTAGTTAATAAATTAAGTCTCGATTAACCGCCAACAGTGGGTTAGTAATACCTAATTGGAATCGGATATTAGAATCGAAACTTTACAATACCTAGTATCTCATCATCATCATCATCTCAGCGTTTATCCCGGTTGCATCCGCGGCTTTCGCGTTGGAGCCCGGGATCCGCTTTCCTGCACATTCTCCTCCATTTCGCACGATCTTTAGCATCCTGGTAAAAGCTTGTTGGCACGCATGTCTTCTCTTACAACGTCAAGCCAGCACGTCTTTGGTCTACCTCGCTTGTTCCGGCCCGGCGGAGGCGCCATGGCAAGACAATCGTTACCCACGTAACATGCCGGTTTGCGTAAGACGTGGCCATACCAGCGTAGGCGACCCTCCTGCAGTTTCTCTGCAATGTCACGGACACGAAGGCTGCCCCGGATGCGGGAGTTCCTGATGCGGCCTTTTCGCGTAACTCCACACATCCACCGCAGCACATTCATCTCCGTGACACGCAGCTCCTGCTTGTGTCGCTCAAGCACAGGCCACGCCTCACTGCCATACAGAAGGACAGGTCTAATGATGGTCTTATAGACCTGTCCCTTAAGCTTAACCGGCATTTTGGGGTCACAAATGACACCTGTCACCAGTATAACAGAATAATATGTATTATGCTTATCATGATATTAATTTATCATCTCATCATTATAATTATCATCAATGTATTTACAATACCTAGTATCTAATATAATATAAATATTGATTGAGCTGCCGAAACAGTGTTTCGTTTTAATTATAACGGTGTTTTACGGTTATTATTTATTACAATGCTTATATCTTGAAACTATGTGTATAATAAAATTTGCTATTAATATTTAACTATTTGCTGTTCTATTTGCTGTTACTGCCTCATTTATAGTAGTTGAGAAAATATCATCATCATCATCATCAGCCGTTACTCGTCCACTGCTGGACATAGGCCTCTTTCATGGCACGCCAACAAGCGCCAACGAGAAAATATCAGTAATTAGTAATTACAATAAAGTAACAAGGGTCTTAAGTAGGTAACGATTATTGTTAATTAATTTAGCTTTATTTTTTATAATTATAAACTAGTGCTTGACTCCATCCCGCCTGATGGTAAGCAGTGATGATTGATGGTAAAGCGCGCTAGTTTATAAAGAGCATATTCATTCTCGCCTAGAAGACACTTAAATTGTAGTCAGACGGAAACACCGCCGCTGGCAAATTTTTGCAGTCCCTCGATGTACAGTCAAGACCAAAAGTCGAGTTGCAATCTCACAAAACTATGGCCAAGCAATACTAGTTGTAGTTACGACCTTCTTCTATAATAAAGTTTGATACACACTCGTACACTTGCTGCCCGCTTATGATTGTTAGGTACTACTTACTAATTTCAACGTCTACAGTAAGTGTTTCAATGGCCTAACGGTTTTCGCCTTGATAGGCGTTCAAGGTGGTTCGAGTTCAAATCTAATAACTTGCAAAAATATTTTTTAAATGTTTATTGGTGAGTTATGAATGCTGACAACAAAAATATCTAAAAATACCGATCTGCAACTTAAAGATGATACTTTCTTTTAAGATTTTTTCTATATTAGAGTCATTATAAAAAGATGACGGTAGACTTAAAAGAATCTGAATCACTACTTCACAAAAAATATTCCGCTACCTACAATAACTATTATTAGCTACAATAACTCAAATAATATTACTTAGCTGTTGTTGGTTGGTGAACATATAGTTACCAGTTTGTGTTATTAGTTTTACTTTTTTAATCTATATGCGGGCATATGCAGCAATATATCTCAAATATCATATGAAACCGGCTTTTGTGTAAGTTGTTTTTATTATTATTTGTGTTAAGGTGCAAACTAATCGCTTGTTAAGTGTGTAATAAAATTGTTATTGTTTTAGAGAAATACTGTAAGCCGTTGGAGGTCAAGGTCAAGAGGTTGGAGGACGAAGGTAGCTGTCGAGACAAGTGAAACGAAACGACAATATTTACCGTTGAATAAACTTTTAAATCGTGCGAAGAAGATAGGTTGCATTTGTGGTTTAAAAATAAATTGGCGAGGCTGGTGGAGTCTTATCGAGCTAAACAAAAAAAAACTATTTATAACAAAAACAGTGCAGAAGTGTCCTACAGAGTGTTTTAAATATATACCAATAAATATCTAATAACGGACTCTAAACCATCTCTAAAGTAATTTAGCTAAGTGACAGTAATATGTTCGGTTGGCTTAATGGCTAACAGATGTCGCCTTTTGCAATTTTAATACAAATTACTTTTGGTAAATTATAAAAACAATAATTTCGGAATTCGATAAGAAATAAGTTCGTTTACTTTTGAACTAAGAAAGCGCTTGAAGATTATAATCTCATGCCATCAAACTCCGAAAAAAATCACTACAAGATGGCAGCATTAGTACCATGCTATACACGCAAAAAAATTAATTATAAATGTAATAAGCATTATTATGTGTTCTAAGTATAGATTATTTTATGATTGCAATAATATTCAGGTTAAGCTTCAATCCTCTTTTCTTTAAGAAAATGAATAATTAAGCTATAACCTCTTTAATCATAATATACGTATAATATTATAATTTTCATATCTAACAACCAAAAATGTTTTTTGTATTTTTTACCATAACAATATCATAAGTTTGTCAAGGATTACTTTTATATAAAATATTACAATGCTGCCGTGTCAACGTTTGTTTCATTTGTTAGTATAAGTATGTCTATACCGAATAATATATAACTTTATAATATATTGCATTATAATATGCTTATTGTTTTATTTCTATATATTTTTTATTATATTACCCCTATAGTAAACTAAAACATATAATAAAACCCTTTTTTGGGATAAATATTCAATAAATTGTCCTATTTGTTTAAATATTATTTGCAAACATTTTTACTTTAAAATACAAATCAATTATCATAATTTTAAATTATATGAAACAACAAAAAGAGTTGCCTATAATAAGGATCGAACCCACAATCGCTCGCTTTTGATAGCACCATTGTTAAGTGCGGCCGCTAACTCAACTTCAAATGAAGTAACGAAATTTTGCATTACTTTAAAGAAAGACGAAGACTGCGATAAAAAAATAATGCGGTAGTGTGCGTGGTCAGTTTAGCGCAAGCGACAGTAGTCTTTAAGGTGGAAATGGACTTCTACAGCTGATAGTACACGGTATAAAAGAGGAGGCGAAACGCTTCGTCTGGTTTATAGTGGTGTCAACAACATATGGGTGGATACTTGCCGTTCGACGGGTCGTTCGATGGAGGAATTAAGTCATGCAATTCCCTCGCTCACTCTCCAAAATGCATCCTATCCTTTTATTAATGAAACAAAAATAAAAAGATGCACGTAACTTAAAATTTGTTTTATTTGTAAACAAGAGAATCGGCGCCATTGTTTATTGTTAAACTAGCTTTCCGCCCGCGGCTTCGCCCGCGTGGAGTTCGGTTATATAGCGCTTTTTAGATTTCCCTCGGGAACGAACACTATATTATGCTTTTATTATACATACAAACCTTCCTTAAGAATCACTCTATCTATTAAAAAAACCGCGTCAAAATCCGTTGCGTAGTTTTAAAGATCCTAACCATACATACGGACATACAGCGAAAGCGACTTTGTTTTATACTATGTATTGATTGATTATACGAAATATTAACTAATAATAATTTGTCAAAAAATATAATAATTATGCAGGTAAATAATATACACAACAATATTATCAACCATTCGGCCACCAGCGCCTTCGTTCGCGTGGAGATAGTAATGCTACGCTCCTATTGGTCGCAGCGTGATCTTATTATAGCCTAAAGCCTTCCTGGTTTAATGGGCTATCCAACGTAAAAAGAATTTTTCAAATCGGACCAGCAGTTCTCGAGATTAGCGCGTTCAAACAAACTCTTCAGCTTTATATATTAGTATAGATTACCTACATAAATCTTCCCATAAGCATACGGTGTCGTTCAAAACGTTTGACTTCAATGAGTTATGTGCAGTCAGCTTCGCGCAACTTTCCACCACCAGGGGTCGCTGTCACAATTAACCTCTTCAAGTCAATTTGTGACATGATCATCCATTATTTGTTTACATCGATCTGAGTTAATAGTTCGTTTGCCGTTCTGTGAGATATCGGTTTAGTAAAGAAAACAACGTGAAAGTTATGGAGTAGACAAATAGGGTTAGTTCTTTTCCTGAATAGAAAAATAATTTGTTTATTTAATTTTTTTTGAGTGTTTTAAGAATCGAAGCTGTTTTCTTATTATGAAGAGAGTAAGTTTGCTTTTGTACCTAACAGGTTTAAAAAAAAAACCTATTAGGTACTGAAGGAAAGCTACGGTATTGCCGAATGCCATGGGATACCTATAGTTTTTGGTAAAATTGCCCTCCACGCAGACAAAGCCGCATGTTGACGTTTGCTTTAAGGGACAGGCAGACTTAAAACAAAGAGTTACAATCTCATTCATCAGTACTTCTTTTATACAATACTAGCTTTCCGCCCGCGGCTTCGCCCGCGTGGAGTTCGGTTATATCGCGCTTTTTAGATTCCTTCGGGAATATCAAATTTTTCCGGGATAAAAGGTAGCCTATGTTCTTTCCCAGGGTCCAAAGATTGCCTGTGCCAAATTTCATCAAAATCGGTTGAGAGGTTTAAGCGGGAAAGCGTAACAGACAGACAGACAGAGTTACTTTCGCATTTATAATATTAGTATGGATGTAAAGAAAACCACATGACCAAATAAAATAGGAAATTTTATATAATCATCTTAATAACAATACTAATGAATTTTGAAATAATCTTTTCGTTCCGCGAATTAATTCCAACTTCCACAAAAAATTTTTATTTTTAAATAAAGTGACAACACCATTTTTGACGATACTATTATGAGCGAATACCGATACGACCGCGTGCCGCGTGCCCTGCTCCGCTTCGCCCGCGCATGTATTGTCTACCGCACACGTATTAATTTACCTCCTTTTGCGAAACAATATTTATTTTTTTAGGGTTTTTTTTTTTAAGTTTAGCCCGGCTTTGTAGGCATTAGTAGAATCAGTTATCGATACCTAACAATACTTTCACGAATCGGACAGAGTTTTCTTTACATATTGTATAAACGAGTTCTCTGTGAAGTTACACGTGTAATATTGTCTTCACCCAATTTTCTGTGAATGAAGTCTTCATCAAAGAAACAAAAATAAAACGGCATCAACGTGTATTTTTGACGACTTCCTTATAAGACGAATATTATGGTACAAGTTTATTTACATAATTTTAACGGCCGCCATATTTGGTTAGTGATGGGTCTGTTTTAATTATAAAACATGGGTTTATTATGCTCTGAATAAAAATCTTATTCCACTGCTTGCACTCCATCGACAGGGAACAACTAAACGTCAAAGCTAGCGACGGGTTTAGTCTGTATGTTTGTTAACATTGACATCACAATAGATGTAAAAAAAATGTTTTGGATAAAGTAAACATAATAGGAGTAGAACTATCCGTCCATGGAGTTTCTTGCACGTTCTTCTCCATAGAGATCTACGCTTTGGAACGTGCAATTTAGCTTCACTTTTCTTGGACTGACCGACATTGACTATTCAAAAGTACCAAGTGATGGTTGATTTGAAATAAACGATTTTGATTTGATTTGATTTGACTAATCTTATGGCTGTACGTAATACGAACTAATATATGCTTGGCCGAAACTACATAATTGGTGCTTAGGCAGTAGTCTTCCTTTCTCGGACAGTATGAGGAAGCGAAATGACATGAAACTCGGTATCAAATCCCGAAACATTAGGCGTCCCATTCACACTTTTCATGACCATGTCTTCATGTTTAGTACTGTGTGAAATAAATGCGTTCTGCAGCAGCACTGTAAAGTTTGCCCTTGACTTTTTGCGACATAAAATGACGCAATATCAACCGATTTCAATATTATCAAGATCCGACAGTGCCACTGACTTGATTTCCGCCATCTTTTGTTTCATTCAATTCCTATAGTAAGAGTTTTTAGCGAAATATTAAGCGATGTGCTGTGACCTGTGACGCAATATCAGCCGATTCCAATATTATCAAGATCCGACAGTGCCACTGACTTGATTTCCGCCATCTTTTGTTTCATTCAATTCCTATACGTAAGAGTTTTTTAGCAAAATGTATCGCGATGTGTTGCTAAGCGATTTGTCTTTTAGATTGCTATGTAGTGATACCCTATCGAAACGGTATTTTGTAAACATCCGTTGATGATCCACCAATTAAAAATATTGCCCGAAAACGTTAAACGGTAAAAATTTATCATACAGAGAGTCTTGACAAGATTATTGAAGATCATTGCAGCTTACTGGAAAGTTTAATCGTTTTTTGTAACGGGAATTTTCAGTTTCATTCGTTCCACTTTTGTCTTGGTGGTCTGAACAAAAAAGTGAATGAAAGGTTGAATGAAGATTGAACTAGATGTGATGATTAAGATGACCCGTGCGTTATGATTGATGCTCATCCGCAATTGGACTTAGTTATGCAAAGAGGAGCCAACCAGCAAACTTTCTTTTGAGAAAATAGAGTTTGAAGTAAAAATTATATGTATATTAAAATAACATGACAGTAGATTTAAATTTCCTTTTAAATAATGGGTATTTTAATATACTTTTTTGTGGCTTTGATATTTTTTGCATATACTAAAATTGATGTTTAGATTTTAGACATTTATGACAGGAACTCAATTAACGGTTTTTGGGGATTTGACATAATCCATACTAATATTATAAATGCGAAAGTAACTCTGTCTGTCTGTTACGCTTTCCCGCTTAAACCTCTCAACCGATTTTGATGAAATTTGGCACAGACAATCTTTAGACCCTGAGAAAGAACATAGGCTAGGTACCTTTTATCCCGGAAAAATTTGATGTTCCCGAGGGAAATATAAAAAGCGCGATATAACCGAACTCCACGCGGGCGAAGCCGCGGGCAGAAAGCTAGTATTTAATATTTTTATTTGCAGTTTTTTTCGTCATGTTTTTGACGTTTTTCTTTCTTTCTTTCGTTCAAATTATAGGCAAAGGAAGAAGTGAAATACCAGAGAACTACCGTTACTCCTTAGGTATTTACAGGAATTAAATTTAAAATAATTACGTGTAATCTGTCTAACTGTTCTATGTATGTAATGATAAGTTTAGTGGAATACTAATCTTAGACTATTTGCGTCTAAAATCATAACTAAATAGTGTGTAATGATTGGGAACTAAGGTATACTAATAGGCAAGTAGGTACTACCTACGCGGCGATTAGAACAAATGACGAGTGTTCAAATTGTCCGTACTATATTTAAACTAAGAGCTAAAACTTCGCAGATTACACTGCAGTGCAGAGGAAATTACCAACGGTAAAATGCGTGAATTATTTCCTTTTGTTAACGATCGTACACATAATGCAACGTTAAGTGTTCACTGAATTGTTTTTAACACGAGAAAAGTGTGTTTGGCTTACACAAAAGAATAGAAATGACTTTGAGACGTGCTTTGTGGGCAAACGATTAATCATTAAATGGCCTGGTTTAAACAAAGAGGTATTTAAAGGGAGAAGGCGTTGCGTGCCCTCCTTAACTTAGGAAAGTTAACAATAATCTTAAGTTTATCAGGAACAGAATGTTTATGATCCGGTTAGGCAGTACCTAAGTGAACTATAATACTAAAAGGAGTTAGTAGTACACCAGCAATGTTTTATTTTATTCTGAGGCATTTAATGGTACGCAGATAAAAGCAGGTCCGAATAAATGACCATCATTAAAATATTCTGACAAGAAACAGACGCCATTTGCAATATGGCGGCTTAAACAGTAAAGCTGTTTTAGTTAACGACCAAACTATAAAGTATAATATCCTTGACTACTGTTAATATTATTGCCCGTAAAATGAAGGGAAACTGCATTTTCCTGCGTTAGAGAAAGGAAAGCTAATATGAATTGTTCAGAAGATAATGAGAAAATCGATATGTGTCTGTAAGCTGTCATCTGCACGAGCTCATAAGTTTAGCATTGTATCACATAAGATTTATGAGCGGGCAATGAAGTTCAGCAGCCTCTTTTTTGGTGTGGATGGGAAGTCATCAAATGACCTCTCCCGCTCCGGGCGAAGCGCGAGGCCGTGTCAGACTTTTATTGACTAAAACCCACCCGTGTTCTTTCATTTGCCTGTGCGCCAGGGCCACGGTTTCTTTTTGAACTAAGCCGTTACCCCGCAACCCACCGGTCTTCGTGGACCCCGTCACAATGTGCTGAGAACTCTTTGAGGCCCGCGTGAAACACAACGCGCCGTTGACCTGGGCCTGGTCCTTACCGGGCGGCTATGCTGCCCAGTGCTCGCCGCCTGCAAGCCCGTGCCTACGGTGGCTGGGAGTTCGATATTGTCTCCCGACGGACGTCTCCTGCAGCGGCTGGAGGCGTGAAGGCGCTGGGATTCCCGTTCCCTCATGCGCTCCGCCTCCTCCTTTCCCAGAATCACTGCTTCGCAGTCGGAGGTGACGGCCTGCCATGCACTCTCACTCAAGACCATGGCCTGGACCAGAGCCGGACGCCAAAGATCGCTGCCGATTCCGCCACGAGGACACGACGCGTGCACGCACGCACGGTTCCTCTACCCAAGCCGGGCAGACCTCCACCAAATGTTCGATCCCCATAGTGGTTATACCCTGATTTTTTATTTTTTTAAATCTTTGTAAACTAGTGCTTGACGGCAATCCCGCCTGATGGTAAGCAGTAATGCAATCGTTGATGGTAAAGCGCGCTAGTTAATTAAGCCTATTCACTAAAAAAAAAATAGTGAATAGGAAGGAAGACGGTAGTTGAGCGAGGTGATGCAATGTTAAATCCAACAGCAGGACCAAAGATGCTGCGCCAGAGGGAGACTGATCTGGAGACCCTCCACGACCAAACTCCCGACACAATGACATTTGGTGCATCGTACCCGGCAAACATCGCAACACAATTGCTCAGACCCTTCCTCCGTACGGCTTCACCAGACATCACGCCGAAACACGACGAATCGCTTGGCGGCAAGACTTTGTGTAATGGGTGGTAACTTCTGCCGGCGGCCGATATTATGTCCTACCACCCTAATGAAGATTAGCAGCTCAATGTATGTAACCACCTTCCTTTTTCCAGATGTCTCACATAATTAGCATATAATGTTCCTACCCCTAGGACATGGGAGGCTTGTGCCTCCTCTCTGTGCGAGGGAGTTGGCCATAATCTACGACGCGGGCCCAGGCGGGTTAGTTGTTGTCATTTGTCTTTGAATTTCTTGGTACTAACTAGGTCTTGTTAGTTTCCACACGATGTATTCGTTCGCCGCGTTGGGAGTCTAATGTGATTAAACTTTACCTGATCTATTATGAAATTTTGCATCAATCGTACAAACTCCTGATTACTCAACTAACTCTTACGTCGCATTAAGATAAATAGGCCTAGCATGCAACCGAGACTTGAACTAATTTCGCATTATTAACACGATGTAGGAAAGCAATAACAGTTAATCTGGCAGGCAGTGTAAGTGTAGGAAAACGGTACCATTTTGTTTGGCCGGCAGTACAAGTGATTAATGAATTTATCGCGGCGCAAGATCGGCCCGACGTCGGGCGGGTTCGGACGGCATCGGTAGCGACTTTCGCTCCCGCAGGCGTATCGGACTCGCGGTTTGTTTAATATTACGATGTGCGTGCGCATATGATTAATGTGAGAGAGTTTTAGATTAAATTGGTCTTATTTTTTTCTATTGAAATTGTAATAAGTAATGTAAGTAATGTAACATGTCCGGATATTAGTTGCATCTGGTTGTAAAAATTAAGAGCAGAGTCATTAATCATAGTAATTACTGACATAACACCCGTAATATAAAACTACGCGACGCGACGTGTAAATAAGACAGATGTATATACCTACCTATTTATATTCTTATGTAAGTAAACTAGTATAAGTAACTAAGTGGACCCAAATAAATAAATAACCAATTTCATGTCTAAAAAGATTTAGGCTGAGGTAACGCATCTATTACATCATCATTCTCCTGCCCTTATCCCAATTTAATTGGGGTCGGCGCAACATGTCTTTTTCTTCTATACATCCCTATCAGAAGCCATCTCGGCAGTCACCCCCTTCTTAGCCATATCATCCTTCACACATTCCATCCATCGTTTCTTTGGTCTTCCCCTACTCTTATAGCCATCAACATTCATAATTAAAACTCTCCTCACGACATTCTCCTCATTTCTCCGTAACACATCATCTATTATCTCAGCTTAAATCTTTTTAGGCATGAAATTGGTTATTTATTTATTTTGGTCGACTAACAATAACTTCACATCTTCGGAGCAACAAAGTCACAATTCGGGACACTATTTTTTTTCTTGTCTTTTATTAGGATTTTTTTGGTAATGAAATACAAGACCATTACATAATAATTTTACTTAGTAGATACTGTTACTATGACAAACTAAATAAAAAAGCAAGTTTATAAAGATTTCAAACTACTACTAAATTATTAATTTTTTTATTTAAAATACTACTTATTAAATTTTTTGTGAAAATACATGTGAAAAAAATAATTAAAAGTCCTCCCCTCACAAATTAAAAAATTAGCTGTTGTAACTTTGTTGCACCGAAGGTGCCAATTGTTTACATCGGGTGTTGTACTTATGGTAACATGTAATTGTAAAAAGTGACAGAGTACTGTAACAATCACTTATAGGTACACTTCGCATGCATACAAAAATGGAGTTGTACAAGAATTCAACTAAACTAAAACTTAAGTTATTGGAAAAGGCATGTTTCATTTATTTTACATGTTTCTTTATTGCCTTATTATAAGCTCTTGTATTAAAACATAATTAATATTTCTGTAGTTTTAATGTTATTGTTATTAAGTGACAGCAAATGTCGACTGAGACTATCTTTCAAACTCTTTATGTGAGTTTAGTGTAGTGGGCCGGTACATAATATCCAGTAAAAAGGATAATAAGGGAGGAAGTATATATTTTGGTAATAGTATGTATGTGTATATAGCTTATTTAAGTATTTATGTAAATAGTCTTAAGTCTACCCACAGGCTGGTCCCATTAATTCAGTACATGATTTTGAACACATTGGAATTTTTCGTTAGTTAAACCTTGTACAATAATTTTTGTTCAATACATATGCAGTCGAAATGATGACTGAGATATACATATAAGAAACTCGCTGCACACCGCGGTTTCACCGGCGTAGGTTTCAATATGTTTTTTTTATATGCTCCGCTACTATTGGTCGCAGCGTGATGTTATATAGCCTAAAGCCTTCCTGGATGAATGGGCTATCCAACTCAAAAATAACTTTTCAAATCGGAACAGTAGTTCCTGAGATTAGCGCGTTCAAACAAACAAACAAACTCTTCAGCTTTATGTATTAGTATAGATTTTTATAACTTACGGAAAATTTGGGCTGTCTAACGATGAGTCACGTGTTGAATTCATGGCTATAAATTTGCGTATCGATGTTCCTGATACTGTGTAGATTACAAGACTCCAGAGACCTAGAAATGCTCTCAGAATTTCTTTAGCTATTTACTCTTGATGATCAAATGTGACAATCTTAGTTCGATGTGATTCATCTATCACGCTTCGAATATCAATTTACAAATGAGTTAAGTGGTCCGTCACGCATCGTTCCATGTATTTTGAGATCTGTCGGCATGATCTTGTTTCATGTGACATCACGCGTAAGAGATCATCATCTCCTTTGATTGCTCAGGGAAAGTGACTTCTATGATTGATGGATAAAAGCTTTTGTTATATGTATGTGTATTTGAATCAAGTTTTGCAAGCATAACAAGTAGTAAACAGGCGCATATTACAGCCGCAATCGTCCACAGCGCAATGCGTTATAATACCAAAGATCGTTGTCAGCCTGTTCTTTTTTTGTATATTGTTCTTGTTCTCAGCTCATAGAGATCCACTGCTGGACAAAAGCCTCCCCCAAGGCTTTCGTTCCATGTTTGCCATAATCCCCATGCTTGTCAGGCGGGTTTGGGATCGCAGTAATTTGATATTCCACAGGAGAAGCGCTGCTGCCCGCTTCCCTTGTGAGCATTCCTAACTTTAAAAACTATATATGGAGCTACCTACTTAGGATGTATGTGCTACGGTGCACCTGTTTGGGGCGATAGGGCCAGCATAGGGGCAGCGCGACGTAAACTGCTTCAAAGCCAACGTTTGGCATTGATATTTTTATGCAAGGCGTATAGAACAGTCAGTACTGAAGCCTTACCCGTACTGGCAGGTGTACTTCCAGTCGATCTTGAAGTACAGTGACGCCATGGAGGGAGGCCATGGACACTAACTTTGTTACACAACGCGACCTTAATAGAATTTCTAGATTATTTAAACCTCAGACTGACGTCTGGGAGGACCTCTTATCCGAATGGCAAAGTAGGTGGGATAATTCCATCGAGGGCACCTCCATCTGTTCTTTCCATCCGTTAGCGATCGGCTGGCTAAGACATGGTTGGAGGTTGACCATTGCGTTGCCCAATTTCTCACAGGTCATGGCAACTTTAAAAGTAAACTGTATTCTTTTAAACTTGTTCCTTCGCCTTTGTGTCCATGTTCTACATCGAACTGTGAATTTGAACAGTCCGCACATCACATCTTGTGGGAGTGTATTCTTTGGCAGAATTAACGCAATATTATGTTGGATAGTGTACAAGTTACATCCGGAGTTGTTTATTATACGGACCTTGTAGAAACTAGAACCAATTTCCGTGCGTTCAGGCGCTTTTGCCATACCTATTATTGGAATCAATTGTAACAGCACATACCTACTTAGGACCCATTAACTTAATCAAATTTTATTCCGTGGTGCTTGGCAATCTGGGCTTCTCACAATTGCAATAATGTCCCTTTGTGCCGATTGGCCTAGTTCTGTTCTGTCTCCTGCTTGTTATGGAGGGAAGTGGAAAAATATCTTTTTTCTTACTCCTCCGCTATTCTTTTCTGATTAATTTCGTTGCGGGACCCAAGACAGTTGAATCGTTTCTCCGGGACTCATCGAGCTTCATTGCTCGGCGTTTTTCTGGCGGTCTCCACTGTTGATTCTGGCTTTCAGGAGTTGCAGTGGGTTGGGAACAGTGTTGCGGGTTTTTTCCTTGGTGAGCGTTCCCTTAATCGCCTCTTATGACACCCACGGGAGGATATGGGTTGGTACTACTCTAAGCCCGGTAGCACACGGGAGTTTTATGTATAGTTAGTTTTATACTTTTTTTTTAGGTAGGAGATAGCGATTAGAGCGGGAGGTATACATTGTTGAGTACAAATGATACCTCCCGCTCTGAGCGAAGCGGAAGGGCTTGTCAAACTTTTACTGACTATAACCCACCCGTGTTTCTTCACTTGCCTCATAACGGTAATATCTCATTTGAACAACTCGCACACATACGCATTACGCATGTATAGTTTTATACTATATATACTTACTATTATACTACTATTTATACTATACTTACTAATATTAAAAAATAGATACAATTTGTTAGTTTCACCTTTGCATTTGAAAAGATCTGTTTACATTTGAGAGCCAAATTCTTGAGGAAGGCTTAAGACTTAAGACTTATTAACATGTACCTAGGATCACATTGGTGCATTTGATAACCTCCAAGCCTACAAGGCACCACTGTTGGTAATAAAAATAATTTAAAAAAAATCAGGAACAACGGAAAACGAAAACGAAGCAAGGCCAGTCGATGCGATGTGATGAAGAAGAAATTTCACTCGAACATAATCGCCGAAAATAAGTTTTTTTTTCTATTTTTAAACAGGCGTTGCCTCTCACTAGGAATTACTCCTCTATTGTGGGCATGTTTACAAACATATAAACTCGCGTACACATACAGCCAGACCCAGAATAACTAACCTGTAGGCAATACAATTATTTGTTACGTTTGGTAATCGAAACTGCGACACACAGCGCAGCAATAGATCGTTCAGCCACTGCGCCAAACGCGCCGTCAAGCTAGTTCATAAATTTCATAGAAAATGTAGAAAGGGTAATGAGGCAATCTACTTTACCCTTAGATCATCATCATCTTCATGATCATTATCTCAATGTTAATCCCAGTCGCATCCGAAGCTTTTTCAGCTTTGGACTCTGGGGTCCGCTTTACTAGTCCAACTGCTGATTTTGGCTAAACTTATTTATTTATTTACTTACTACTACTACTATTTATTTATTTTATACTTCGACATTTTCCGTGAAGCGATTGCCGTCTGCCCTCCACGACCCGAAGGCGATATCGATGCTTTGCAGTTAGACCATTTTTTGGACTTTTGAGGGCTCCAACAATCCGTAACGACTACCACTAGATGTTCGTATGGCCACCGGGACCAACGGCTTAACCTGCTTTCCGAGGCACGACCAGACCAGTGCAAATATTTATATTCACGCATACAAATATTTGCACTGTGCGGGGATCGAAACCGCGCTTCCTTGCGCAACGGCCGCGTTTGCTACCGATACACCACGGAGGCTGTCATAGCCTTAGATGAGCGATCTATATGCATACAGCATACTTAGTTACTGAAAACACTAATTAATCTTAACATTTTCATCTAAACTGCGTTAAAACCTTTCGTTACAACTTCAAAACAGCAATTTAAAGTCAAACCTCTGAAACAAAAATAATTTGAAGTAATCAATGTCACAAAAATTTGTTGAGCAAATTTGTTATGTCTACATGTAACAAAGGAATAATTTCACAACTTGTGACTTGCAATAAGGCACGTTCTTACAAGTCCGGGAATCTACTGAAACAATTACCGACTAAAATGTCAAACATTCCTTTCCATTCCATGGTTCACTTCTTGGACCCACAATCTGAAAATTTACCTAACAACCATCAATGGATATCGAAACTTGGTCGATTGGTTTACTCGAGGTAGTTTCATAGTACGTAGGATCTCCAGATGTGAGCTTGCGCGGGCGCAATATTTCTCCCGCGGCGTCAACGCGATAGTATCGCGCCATCGCGCCCTGTGGTGGTCGGAGATACTACGTGCAAAGAAAGTATCGTTCAGTAATAATGCCCGCGGATAAGATTTACTATAGACTATAGTCTAAAGGACGAATAAAGTGGGACAGATCGTCGGCATTTGATTTAGTGGGGATCACGAATTCGAACTGTTAGAGAATAAATTATGTTTTATAAAGATTTATTAGTTACTAGCTGTTGCCCGCGACTCCATCCGCGTGGACTTCAGTTTAAAGCGCGCGGTGGTTCCCGTAAATTAAAAAGAGCTCAGTTGAGATAAAATAAGCGCCTGTTAAAATAATGGGAGCAATATGTAGTACGTCCGCGTTAACTCCCGTTTTCGTAACATTTTTTGTTACTGCTCTGCTCCTATTGGTCATAGCGGGATGTTATATATCCCAGTCTTTTCTTGGGTTTTAGACTATCTGTGTACCAAATTTTATTACAATCGGTTCCGTAGTTTTGGCGTGAAAGCCGGACAGACAGACAGACACTTTCGCATATATAATACTAGCTTTCCGCCCGCGGCTTCGCCCGCGTTGTGTTCGGGTATATCGCGCTTTTTAGATTTCCCTCGGGAAAATCAAATTTTTCCGGGATAAAAGGTAGCCTATGTCCTTTCTCAGGGTCCAAAGATTGTCTGTGCCAAATTTCATCAAAATCGGTTCAGTAGTTTTGGCGTGAAAGCCGGACAGACAGACAGACAGACAGACAGAGATACTTTCGCATTTATAATATTAGTATGGATTAAGTATGGATTAGCGTAATGTGGAGGAGCATGTGAGAGGCTTATGGTTAATAACAGACACACGGACCAATCGATCAGGTTAAGCTACGCTTGCCGCGGTTAGTTTATGGATGGGTGCCCTTGCATCCACGATTCCACCATCTTTAAGTACCTAGACCCCTCCGTGCCTTGATAAACACGTTAATCCATTGATCCCGGCTGTCTTTTGTGGATCTTTGACGGGCCGTCAGATACCCCAGAGTATGACGATCAAATTTTAACCACTAGGCCACCACAAGTGGTGGCCTAGTGGTTAAAACACCAGCCTCTCAAGTATGAGAGCGCGGGTTCGATTTCAGGTCAGGCAAGCACCAATGCAACTTTTTAAAAGTTATATGTACTTTCTAAGTAAGTATATCTTGGACACCAATGACTGAAGGTGAACGAAATCCGCTGGACTTTAAGTCTGAAATCGCCAACCCGCATCGAGCAAGCATGGTGATTACGCTCAATCTTTCTCTGTATGAGAGGAGACATGTGCCCAGCAGTGGGACGATAAAAAGGTTGATGATGATGACGACCACATTTCCCAAGGGGTTTCGTATTACCCGGTAACTAGGTTATGGAGGTCACATAGACAGTCATTCCGTGTATAATACTGCACACAACTGAATCCGGTTAGATTGAAAGCTGACCTCAGCATAGTTGATTAACTGCGGTCTCTTGACCTGTTAAGTTTAAGGCGCTGTGTTCAGTAAAAATAGGCTTCTTAAAACAATTTTTTAGCCAAATGTATACATTTCAGAGCAGCCAAAAATTTATATGTTAATCTTGATTATATGTAGCAGGAAACCATTGTTTTCAAAACACGTTTTGAATTAATTTCCTCGATAGAAAAAAATCCTAAAGTAACCCCTAAAATTGAATTTATAACAGTTGTAACTGTATTATTAATCATCAAATCTTGATAAAATTGAGAAGAGCGATGTAAAATATAATAGTAAATGAAACCATTGTTTTTGTTTATCGATTTAACTAAGATATTCTAAAATAAATAATGTATTTAATGATAAATAACGTGAACGAAACGTCACTCCATCGCGGCGTCCATTGCCTTCTCTTTCACTTCTATGCTTAGCGACAGTGACCGCTGAGGCGCTGTGCTTGTCGGACCTATGTCACTTTTTGCTTTACCCCGCACAGAAAATAATTATATTTACGTGTCTGTTTGTTGATGAATAATCATATTTCGTTTTTGCCCGGGTTCAAACCCCAGGTTTACATTATATGCTTTTTGTAGATTTTAATTAAAATAAATGCTTTTTAATTTACTGTTGTATTTTTGCCGATATTTTATTTGATTTTTTTCTGTAATTATTCTTTTTACTTTTTCCCGGCACATTTTTCTTCACCTGTATGTGTTCGGGTTCAAACCCCAGCTTTACGTTGTATGCTTTTTGTTGGATTTCTTATTTGCAATTGTTTTTTTTTTAATTATTATTAATTCAGCCGATTTTCTGTATTTTTTGTAGTAATTGTTCCATCTTTTAAATATATTCTTTTTGTAACAATTATAATGCAAACTAATATTTAAAATCAATTCGTTATAATTTTCTTTCTACAAATTTCTAGAAATTAATAATAAATAATAATAATAAGCCTTTATTTAACCATGAATTTCTTAGTTCATAATATAATTTAAAAAAAGAAAAACAATAAAAATAACAGTTAATTTGTATTATAATATTTCACTCTTACAAACCCGATTTCGATAAGAGTTGCAGTTTTGAAGAAGAAATCTTTTATTTTTTTAAATATCCGAAAATGCATTTTTTTTAACAGTTACTCTAAACAGCTGTTTATAAATAGTAATTTCTAGAAATGATATATTTCTGACAGTTTCATGAAAAAAGGACATAACACAAAAAATTTAAGCAGAACGGACAAAGCGCATTATAAAAATAAAAAAGAAAACAAAAAAAATAATAAAAAATGAAAATATGTATAAAATACACATTTTCGAAAATGGCAAGGTAAAGTCGGATTCGATCCTGGTGCTCGTCTAATGCGAACCGGGATTGTGACGAACAGAGCCAACCATGCTTCGGGGTTGGATTGTGAAATAACCCTTCTAAATGTAGATGGAATAGAAAAGAAAAACAATAAAAATAACAGTTGATTTGATAATAGTTCAAAACAGTAAATTTAGATTTCATTTTGTTGCATTGTTCATGGCCCCTTTCAGTATAGGCCTCCTCCAAGTGCCTCCATCTATTTCACTCGTACAAACCCGATTTCGATAAGAGTTGCAGTTTTGAAGAATAAATCTTTTATTTTTTTAAATATCCGAAAATGCATTTTTTTTTAACAGTTACTCTAAGCAGCTGTTTATAAATAGTAATTTCTAGAAATGATATATTTCTAACAGTTTCATGAAAAAAGGACATAACACAAAAAATTTAAGCAGAACGGACAAAGCGCATTATAAAAATAAAAAAGAAAACAAAAAAAAATAATAAAAAATGAAAATATCTATAAAATACACATTTTCGAAAATCGCAAGGTAAAGTCGGATTCGATCCTGGTGCTCGTCTAATGCGAACCGGGACTGTGACGAACAGAGCCAACCATGCTTCGGGATTGTGTTGTGAAATAACCCTTCTAAATGTAGATGGAATAGAAAAGAAAAACAATAAAAATAACAGTTGATTTGATAATAGTTCAAACATAGAATAAAGAGAGGAAGTACGTTATCTTCATACAAACGGACCGCGCGCGGCTTGTATGTCTGCGCCATAGTATCTATGCGTCGCCGCACGCACACCTAAACACAATATTAGAGTGCCTATGACTGCGCTAGTCGCGGCTAGCACAGAACGAGGTTCGCGCGTCACGGCTTTTCGGCACATTATACTCTGTTTTTTAATCTCGTAGACTAAATTGACACATGCAAATGTCAAATTTACATTATTAATTTTGTATTATTACGTTTTTAATAAGTACCTACACATTATTTCAGGATAACTTATTGTAAAAAACGATACTTGATTTTATGAACGCTAAGTTTCGGCACTATTTAAGAATTGCAATAAACTGCCAACACTCGTAATGTCAGTTTAGTCTACGAGATTAAAAAACAGAGTATAGCTTTTAAAAAATGATCACATAAACTGCAAAGTTGGTATGTCTATTTATGAACAAATAAAAGACTTATATTTTTCAAATTATGTTTCTAAAGGTTATTTACAAGGATACGGATATATTACACATTAAAGTTTAATAACAACGCGTTTCGTAATAGTCGAAACCGAAGAAAGTAGGTATTTTTCTGTAGCTAATTGGTAATTTTGTATTAAATGTGTGATTCAATAGATGTTATGTTTGTATTATTTATATTTGTATTAATTAAAAATAAAAATAAATATGGTTCTTTATGTGTACAAAACTAAAAATAAAAATTACAAAAAAAATCTGACTAGTATATGTAAACTAAATACTAAGCAAATAATTTAAACATAAGCTCTTAGTCTATAAATATTTGTTAGCGGTTTGGGCGACAACCGTAACCGACGAAGCGCGGACAGTTGTCAACCCTAAGACAGTAGGCAATTAAATCGCGGATTGGGTCGCAGATAACCTACTTCCTCTCTTTATTCTATGGTTCAAAACAGTAAATTTAGATTTCATTTTGTTGCATTATTCAGTATAGGCCTCCTCCAAGTGCCTCCATCTATTTCAATCTTTTTGTGTTGTGTTATTGTAAGCACTCGTACAAACCCGACTTCGATAAGAGTTGCAGTTTTGAAGAAAAAATCTTTTATTTTTTTAAATATCCGATAATGCATTTTTTTAACAGTTACTCTAAACAGCTGTTTATAAAGAGTAATTTCTAGAAATGATATATTTCTAACAGTTTCATGAAAAAAGGACATAACACAAAAAATTTAAGCAGAACGGACAAAACGCATTATAAAAATAAAAAAGAAAACAAAAGTAATAATAAAAAATGAAAATATGTATAAAATACACATTTTCGACAATCGCAAGGTAAAGTGAACGGATGTGGGATTCGAACCTGCTGCTCGTCTAATGCGAACCGGGACTGTAACGAACAGAGCCAACCATACGTCGCGGTTGGGTTGTGAAATTACGCTTCTAAATGTAGATGGAAGAGAATGGTTGGTATAGATTTAATAGAACGTGCGTATTTCTCGATGCACGACGCCTCACCTCACGCATCGATGTACTCGCGCGGAGCGCCCCGCGTCCCGCAGTGGGCGGGGCTAGTCGTGTCCCACTTCGTCTGCTTCACCCCCTCAAATACCTAAAAGTTTGCTATTCACAGCGTCTTAACATGTAAGTGCGCATAGAGGACTAAGGCAGTCAAATGGCAACCAAATCAAGCAGTACTGTACGGACGACAGCAGGTCAACTTACCCGAAACTGTCAAAAATTCTCAATCAACGTTGAGCCTTAATGCTTTTTAGATAAAGTCGAAATTGTATTAAAGAAATCTGCCAGATTGTAGTAGCTTGAAGTGCTGTCGTCTGTACATAATTTTATTGACCAAATCATATAAGTATCATACGGTGGTCGACATTAGTTGCGACGCTGTGCTACCACACCACAGACGGAAAAATATCTAAGTATTCTATGACTTTAGATCAAATGAACAATAAATATCTATGTATTCTATGACTTTAGATCGAATGAACAATAAATATGTCCTTGGCCATTGGATTTTATGACCATTTTTGGTGTCGATAAAATAATTACTCTATACTATGTAAGTATATTGTAATGTTTTGCTTCACAAATCCTTCATTAATTATCGACCTTTGGAATCGATATAACCTTTATTAACAATAAAATTCCGATTAAGACTTTAAAATTTGCAATAAAAATATTAAAATATATCTAAGGCACAAAGATAGTAACGTAGCAACGAAAGTTGAACGTTATCACGCCAATATCATAACAAATGAAGAAAAAAGGAATATAGACAATGCGGATACACTTGCAGTCTTATGACTATCGAAGCAGCGGTACATTCTATGAAAGAGTACAAAATATTCCACCAAAGATGAAATAAACTTTATCCTCACACTTTTTTTTTTACATATTATAAACTAGCGCTTGACCGCAATCCTGCCTGATGGTAAGCAGTGACGCAATCGTTGATGGTAAAGCGCACTAGTTTATTAAGCCTATTCACTCTAGCCTTGAAGACACTCAAATTGTAGTCCGACGGAAACACCGCCGCTGGCAAATTGTTCCAGTCCCTCGATGTACGCGGTATAAAGGAGGAGGCGAAACGCTTCGTCCGGATCGTGTGTGTTAACAACGTAAGGGTGGAAACCAGCCGTACGACGGTCGTCCGCTGGTGGAACGGAGATGGGGAATTAAATCACTCATAGAAAAGGAAGGCTTCATCCTAGATGATACAGTAACAACATCAGAATACCATTAATATGTTACATATTTCTCGCACGTTTTTATCGATACTATCACAAGAACACAAAGGTAATAAAACTTCCTTGTCGACCGGTAGTATTTTACTTGCGTGCTAATCTTCTCGGGGATTTAGAAAGCACTGCGAAAGTGGCTGTGGTACGCAGTGCTGATAACATATTGTGGCAAAATCCCACAATAACCCTTACAGCCCCAGGCAATAGCCTTAATATTGTGCAGAAATATGACGAAACATTAGCTGGCTGTAATGAGGCTCAGTCGATCGAACATGGGGTTTCAAACCATGATTATAGATTTAGGAGCATGATACCGACTTATGGTTTACACATAGTGTCTTGCAAAACTATTTCGCTAAAATCATAAAAAAATTGTTTCATGAAGGTGGAAAGAAACAGCAACTCAATGAATTCTTTTGAAAAGAACGAATGAGATAATGACCGTAATTCCCTTATTTATTTATTTATTTATTTGGTTAGCCAACAGTTATGTACACCATTACATTTATGGAGTAAATTTTACAAAAAAAAAAAAAAACATTTGTAAGTGTAATAACTACTTACTGACTAACACAACAAGCACAAAACGGTTAACATTCAATATTAAATTATTTTAAATTAAAACAGTAAAACAAGAAGTATTCATTAAAAAAAATATTAAAAACAGGATTATATTAATTAAAACAAGTAAATCAATAAATTCATTCTTAAGATTATTATACAATTATAATGACTCAATTCTATTTTATTTTAAGAAGCCCTCAGAACACAATTGAAGAATTGATTTAATAAATTTCCCGATGGGGTCATGGTGTATATCGATTACGTCCACGCAGCTGTTAATAATCTTGCATAATCGAGGAATAGCTGAGTTTGCACCAAGGACGGTTCTACGCAAGGTGGACAAAGGTGGTAACGTTACCACGTGGGAGTCTGGTAGGGACACGGAATCTAAAAAGTCCAAGCAATGTTGGGCAGTCAATTTTATTTCTGATCAGTTTGTAAAGAGAATAATGCGTCTGTAATATTGGCTCTTTAAAACTAAACTAAATTTAAGTTCGGTGAAACTTATTATTACTATTATCAAAAGTTAGTTATCTTTGATAACTAACTTCAGCTTTGGAGTCTGGGGTCCGCTTTACCAGTCCAACTGCTGATATGGCTAAACTTCGACATTTTCACACAGGTCAGGCAAGTACCAATATAACTTTTAAAGTTATATGTACTTTCTAAGTATATCTTGGACACCAATGACTGAAGGTGAAGGAAAACATCTTGAGGAAACCTGGACTTTTTAAGTCTGAAATCGCCAACCCGCATTGAGCAAGCGTGGTGATTACGCTCAATCCTTCTCTGTATGAGAGGAGACCTGTGCCCAGCAGTGGGACGATAAAAGGTTGATAATGATGATGATGAAATTGAATTTCTGTATTAAATTAAATATCTTAATAGTTTGTGCTCAAATGTAACTCTTTGTAATATATATCTTATGCAATGACTGGATTTTCTTAGAAGCTATTTGTGTAACCAATCTTTTACTATAAATAACGCTTGGGTCATAGGCGCTGTTGTTTTAGTTAGCTTTATCGACTTTCCGGAGAATGATGAAAATGCTCATTAAGTTAACAAACATCGTCGTAAATATATTCATATATCGATTAACTGTTAATCGATCGTAATCGTTAATGTTTTGCTTTGTTCATCCTCCATGTTATTCGAACACAACTGTTAATTGAGATGTCTGTGCTTGTCATTTGGACTTTAAATACGTTTTATCTCAAATCTGTGAAAGTTCCTACTTCTTGCACCACTACGTATTTTCTCAACATTAAAATCTTAGGCGTTAGTTATTTTCTCACCTTCCATTACGACTTTGCTTTTCGAACATCGTTTGGCACTTGAAATTCAATCTTATTTCCTAATGGTATATTGACCTGCTCTGTTATAATCACCTGCATTAACAACAACCGCAGTTTTGTAAATATACTGAGCAATTTCTATATTATGAACATGAACGTATTTTGTATTATCTTTGTAAACTGTCGGCAACTCGTTTTAAGGTTTAGTTTCATTAATTAATTAAACTTTCACGCCGTTTACGCCTTGCTCTATTACGTTCATAATAATTTATTGTGTTTGTTCTATTTGATTATGTTCAGTCCCTTCTCTTTCAACGCACTTGATGATTTCATTGGCTTGAAAGTTAAATACAACTGTAGCTCCACTATCGATGATATTATCTTTATTTTCAACGTTTCACTTGGTTTGTATATCAGAATGGCATTTTCCACTGAACACAACTCGTATTTTACTGAAAGGGAAATCGATACACTTGGTATCGTATTGCATATCGATTATGCGTGCTTTGAATTATTCAGCAGACTACAAAGCACATGTTCTAGTGCATAGAAGACAAGCAATTATTTCATTTGTCAAAATTGTGCCTAGTATATTCATTCTAGTGAGAAAGTTACATGTTGTAATCGAATAAATTACCAAGAGCTTCGGCTTTATCTTGTATATCGCATATTAAACGGGCATTTTGCGCTTTGCGCTCCTAAGTAGCTATAAAACATATGAACTAAGTTCCCTAATGAGCCTATAAATAAATAGTTTCGAGACGATATCTTGATTAGATCTATCTGATTGCGTTCGTTTAGCGTAAATGTTTGTATGGATATTATCGAATGTCATAGCCAGTCTTTATGAAATTATTAATAGTATTAAACACAGAAGGCAACATGTTGATGTTGCGATCTTGATTTAGTTTATTTGTAGAGATCTAATGATTAACCTGGAAAATTAAATGAAACTAACTACATACAAGGCAGTTTCAGTAGAGTATTTAAATTGAATTTACGCTTGTGTTCACAATAGTCAGGTCTTATATACTAGACTAATCAAATTGTCGGTGCGAATCGCTTGCCGGATAAATTATAACAAGTCTATTTCCTCTTGCGTCATTGTGAGCTTTAATACTAATTTTCAATTGAATGAAAGGACGGAACACTTAAATTAATTATAATCAGTTATCGTGTACTCTACATACCCTTTCTTCGTAAAATTGTTTTCAATACAGATTCCTCCTTTCCCCGCATAATTTATATCAGTTTCCATTAATGTTTGTTCTGCCATATTATCACTTGGGGCTATAAATTTTCTAGCACTATTCAGCACTCCATGGTTTGCTTTCGAGTTATCTTGATCAGTATTAGTGACTCCATAATTCAAAGCCGCGTTGCACAACACGGCACGTGGACTAAGAAAGTTCTTGTAATAACTGGCTGAAGTTTAATTGATATATAATTGTGTTGTACACAGTTCAGGAAATTGTATGAGCCTTATGCTCCTTATTGCAGTAGTAACGCGTTTTACGCGTTCACATGCTGGGCTAGATCACGCCTCTTTCGTGCTACTTTGCTGTTTTGAATAAATTTTAAATTGATAATTCATGGTTTATTGAAGTTATGTTGGATAATGTCAGGATTTCCGTAAGTTTGTATTCAATCGTCTAAGAGTCATAAAATGGTTAATTCCAGCTTACGACAAGATAAAATTCGTTCATAATCTGCAAGAAGCACATCGTTAACTGCAGTTTACTAGATTGTTATGTAAAACCATGACTCGTTTTTATAATGGGTATTTCATAATGTGTACTATAGGTACTCCTGGAAGATTCCTCCTTGGAACCACATTATTCGCCACTTTATAATCCCGGTGCGAAAACCGGCAATTACCTGAGCTTGCAATTATTCGCTTTAGTTCCTTCCCGGTGGAGTCATAAGCTCTCCGTTTATTTTCATTTTCATGCAAAATTATGGCCGTTTGAAGATTGCTATAATTTTGCGAGCTTTGCTTTGAAGTCACGTAACTTTCTGTGTTTTGTTATTATCATCGACGTTGATTTGCGAATGATTTAAGAAAAAAATATTTGTACTAAAACAGGTCAAAAGAATTGGTTAAGTGTATACATATTTTCGAGACAAATCCTAAGTTTATTTTGAGAATGGGCCACGACCAAGCTGCGGCGTTAATGGATTCCGTAAAATGGTCAAAGTCTATATGACTATTCTCTGTTTCAATTTCACATACTCCAACCAAAGAACAATGCTATACATTCAGTGCAAATATAAATATTGTTTTGTTTGGTATTCATTGTTTGTTTTCAACATAGCGTTATTTACCGTCTGATATGTATCTTCAATTATTGACATAATATCGTTACTGTACTTTTATTTTCCAAATGTTTCGTCCATAAAATCCGATTGACCTTAGTTTTATCGTTTGTTGTGCAAGGTCGGGGCCCTTTTCGTTCAAATATCCGGTGCTACCAATTGTATGCGTTTCCTGTCGCGCCTTCATTGAGCTCTTTTACGACTTATCAGTTGTCGAATTTTTACAAGAGGTTCCGGTAAAATTAACTAATTTATGATGCGTGTGGCACGTTATTAGTTTCAATAATTTTATAGTATATGTACAGACGACAGCACATCAACTTTAGATTTTTTAGATTTTCAACTTTACCTCTAAAGTATTAAGGCTCAAGGTTGATCGGGAATATTTGACAGTTTCGGGTAGTTTGACCATCCGTCGTCTGTACATAGTTACTTTCATTTTGAAAATGGTACAATACAATACGTTGGATCTATGTTAACACTGTCATCATTATTATTCAAATTTAAATCGCAATGATTTGTGTTTTATGTTTCATGTTGTATCATTTGAATCTTATTCACATTAGCGATTACCTGCATCTCATCTCTTCATCTCAGCGTTAATCCCAGTCGCCTCCCAAACTTCTTTTTAGCTTTAAAGTCTGGCATCCGCTTTACATTAGCGATTACCTACATTTATGATTAATCCTTTACGTGCGGCACATAACAAACACATGAAACTAATAATAACGTTAATGATCGTAGTTTTCACCTTATTTTCGCGGACTGACATCAATGGCCACTCAACTACGAATTTGGTGGAATTTCACTATTCATAGGACAAATTGCCGTTACTTAAAATGGGATAGCAGTGTGCTCACACGCAGACATATCACATATCTATGGTTCGGTGCCGACCAATCGTATACCCCGTTATAATTGCATATACGGAGATGTGACACAAAATTACTATGATTGCGATGGATTGGGAAATAAAAATTCTCAAATGACGGCTTTTGTGAATTAAAGTATGTATTTGTCTACAATCGATTTTAATTGCAGTCCATTTTGAACGCATTCTTGTAGATTTGGGTACAAGTTTCGTTGGATTAATATTTTTAAATTGGTATTAATAATGAATGTCTGGTATAAATTGTCCATCTTCCTACGCAGGTTGTGAAAGTATGAGGGAAATGGATTAATATCTGTCATTGTCCCAATACAATCTTGATACAGTGTTGACGTAGGTGGGCTTAAACTGTGGAAATCTGAAAGGTTCGTATACTAACAGCATTGTATATGTCATTAATAGCCCACGATTGACATTAATTGATGGCAAAAACAATAACCAATATCAAATATTTTGAATTATTTGCACGGTACCGAGCAACCCGATTCGTGGGCAGTTCCTGTATGTCATCGATTGCTATTCAATTCAAAGATTAGTCGGAAGACTTTGCCAACTTCACTTTTACCGATAAACTTTAGATACGCGATACATGTATTATTTCAGCGCTTAAATGTCAACTGCAAGGAACAACAGTGTTTATATTAGCATGAAGTCTCGTAATCTGATTGCCGAGTGCGATTTGTAAAGCTGTCGTTAGGTTTCCTTATAATGGCCCCATTACTTTCAGCACATTACCCTGTGGCCTAACCATCAGTGCTTTCTCCCTTATTTTGTGCTCTATTTTGATAATTATAGATCCAGTCATCATCGTAATCAGTCATCAAGACATCAATATAACTTATTTCTTTAATTTTTCAATTAACTTGGGGCATATTTCTATCTTTAATTAAATCTGTAGCTTGTTCACTATCAACATATCTTATATCTTCATTAAGTTCTGGTAAATTCCTTGAATTAATACATTGAGATTTACATGTTTAGTTTTCCATCTCATTATCTCCATACATGAATAAAATCTAATGTAATGCTATTAACTTTCGCTTTTATAGTACGTTATGGCTTTCCTGGAGCATGGTTGACAATCCTTGCGTTTACCCGGAATTTAGCCTAAGTATTTATGTAAATTTTACGGAGAAACCTCTAACCCGTCGTGACTTTAAGATCGTTATTTTTAATTTACAAGTTCTTGCACTGTGCATTAGTCTTATCTTAATTGTACAAGAAAGACTGTTTCATAAGATGATAACAGGACCAGTCGTGATAGTGGTTGGCTTTTTTCTCTATCTGCTGCTATAATGAAACTTGCTAGCGTTATGAAACTTAATAATAGAATTCATGTAGTGCCTAATAAAATCAAATGTGTACAATCTAGATATAATTGAATCTCATAATAATTTAGCGCAAATTGGTTTCTCTGTAACTCGTTCTAAAATTCTATCTGTTTGAACAGAAGCCTTGATTCTAGCATGATTACTTTTTACTGCACTACGATGTTATAACTCCTCTTTTTTTGCACTAAATATCAGCGAACTAATATCCTTGCTTGCTTTCTCGTGATGTTACGTGATGTGATGTGATGTCTCGTTCTAACTCGAACTATTTCATTCAGTTCCATCTCTTGAGTATCAAGAGATGGAACTGAATGAAATAGTTCTGCCATTGTTAATGATTGACTAACGATTTGTTAATTGGAAACATTTTGCCAGTGTTCTAATTTAAAATCGTTATTTCAATTAACACTTTCAATCAAATTTTTATTTCAGTAGGTAATCTATTTCTCTTCTATTACCACTGTTAAGCGATTTATATGTATATTGCTCTTTTAAGAGTTAAATTAATTATATGTATGTATCGTGGCTAAATAATAGCAGCCGCACAGGTCGATAGATCAGGTTAAGCTACCCTTTCCGAGGTTGGTCTATAGATGGGTTACCATCCTTACACACCGAGACCCTTCTGTGCCTCGTAAGCTCGTTAAATAGTCTCGGCCGTTATTCGTAGTTCTTTGACAGTCGTTGGGGAACTTCAGAATTCCGAAAGTGTGACCACCTGTCTTCCTTATGTGTTTTAAAATACGGTTGTGGAGGTCAGATAGGCAAGCGATCCATGTAAATTACTGCTGATATTCAGCTGAATCTGGTTAGACTGTACGTCGACCCGAACATAGTTGCCAAAGGTCTTCGTAGGCGATTGTCTAGGAAACACATTTTGCGAATTCCTACACTGTTCCAATGTGTACACCTGCATCGCCTTGAGTAACCCCAACCCTTATTAAGATAATAAGCTCAAAGGCAAAGCACATAAGTGTAGTTTGGAGTAGTTTCTTGTGTTCGTGTAGGTCGTGACGGCATCCTTAGCGCAGGCTATCAGTGGCGCGATCGTCACCGCCTCGCGACTTACGCTTGCGACACTTACCACGAATTCTAGATCACCCACACTATTGTCGAAACTGTCTAGTTTTGATATTGCAATTTATGAGGTCAATTGTGTCTTAGACAGTGTTTAGAATGTGCGAAGATAAGTGTCACTGGTTTAGTTGTGTTTTGCTTACGACTTAGTTTATTCATTTTATGCTGTAACCCAACTTAGTGATCAAAGATTATCCTTTTTTTTTGGTTCCTTTAAACTAGTTATTTGATTTAGCTTGAAAAATAAAGTTAGAAAAACCACGAAAATGGCTATCGTGAAATTAGAATTCTTGCTTTTTGCACCAAGCAAACAAAGAAAAGGTACAATTCCTTTTCCTCATGCAAAATCTATAACTGAACAAATCAGTTTCGCAATCACTACAATCTAATTGGCTTGAATATTCGAGAACAGTTGGTTACACTAAAAGTGGTTAGTAAAATGTTTCAATCCAGCTTTCGTCGTCGATTTGTCCTAACGACTCGTTTGTTTCTACAATGTGGTGGATTTTCTCCTCAACTCTTAAAACACGATATGTAAATGAAGCTAAAGTATTGGATGTAGTTGTGGCTTCCTTGTCTTTGTTTACTTTATTTACAAATACCGTGACATCTTTGTAGTCAATGATTATCGTCCTAATGTGTATTTTCGTTCCGCTATCTTTCACTAAAAGGTTTATACGCTCTATGTTCTCTAGCGTTTTGGTTTTAAGTTACTGTGGAAAAGGAACATGTTCTTGGCATTCCGTATTTAACTATTTATCGTCTATTGTCTGCATTAGCTAAATACTGCGCTTCTGTAAGTTTCCGTATAAAGCAGTTTATTTTTTGCTTTTTGTAATTTGCTTTTTACTTATTTTATTATTTATGTACATAGTATAATATATAGGGATATGATATAATTACCTATAATTTGTATACAAAGCTACGGCTTATTTTTGGAGAAATTTCTTCCTGTCTGCTGGAAGAAATTTATACTTGAGAATAAGGAGAGAAACATATCTTTATATCTTCGATAATCATATGAACCTAAAAATATTTAATTTTGTACAAGTAATTATCTCATCTTTTTCCGTAGACATATTTCTTTTCGGGTGAATATCTAATGTTATAGATGATGTTATGTAATGTTAGGGAAAAAACTTTTTGTTGTATATGTTACCAGCCAAACCCGATTTCAGGACAAACTAGTTTTGCCTAGGCTAAACTAGTTCTTCCTATACGCAATAGGATAAACCAGTTTAGGCTAGTCCAAACTAATTTGTCCTAAGCCCGATAGGAAAGACCAGTTTAGGCTAGGCCAAACTTGTTGATCCTGATACAAGTATACACACTTTAGGATAAACTGGTATCGCATAGTCTAAACATTATAGTAGATCTAGAAACTCAAACTAAATAGATAAGCTGATAGATAGTTTGGCCTAGCCTAAACTGGTCTATCCTATCGGGCTGAGGACAAATTCGTTTGGACTAGTCTAAACTGGTTTATCCTATTGCGTATAGGAAGAACTAGTTTAGCCTAGGCAAAACTAGTTTGTCCTGAAATCGGGTTTGGCTGGTAACATACACATGCGAAACTTTCCTTTCTACGTCAAATTAGCAGATAGCATTTATTAAAATGCAACACTAAACAATGTTCACAATTTCTGTTTTTTTTATCAATGTTTGATAACTTATCACAATAAAAACTAAAGTGTGCTAAAGCGTAATATTGCAAAATGTATCATCGGATAATCTTTTTGGGACATTCACATATATAAACCGTTATTTTGCTATAAAAACGTTGTAGAACACGACATATAATAATGTCGTAATAATTATGTGATTGTTATTTCTTTCACGTTTCTGTAAAATATAAGCGCTTGATAGCATCGCTTGTATATTTTTGAGTTCTTTACTTTCTCAAGTTTAAGAGTCGATTACGTTATTATACGTGATATCTTTATTAACATCACATAATCCTGTTTTTTTCTCTGTATTTGTGCAAGTACTTGTTGTCGCCTTTGGCGAAATTGTTCAAGAGAATTGTCTCCGGACTACTTGACCTTTGCATTGGCAAAGGTCAAGTAGTCCGGAATAAAAAGGATAAGCTTACGTAAGCGTTGATGATAATTTGGCTTTCGAGAAAGATCTTATCGTTCTTGAATATATAATTGTGAAGATTGAAATAGCTTATTAAGTTACTCTTTCCTTTCTTTCTTATTGTTCTAGTTATCTGCAGACATTTCAAAGGTTAAATACAAATCTAGAAAGCTTATCGCATGTGTGCGATCTCTGAAAATATCATCATTCGTTTTTGTTTCTGTGAATATGTCTTGACTATCAATGCAACAGATATATCATATGATAGATGATTCTTACTTATGATTAAATATAAGTCCATATATATGTATGTGTATGTGTAGTGTATACATATGTGTGTAACAATGCATGTTGGCGCGAAAGTGGCTGCACTCCACCCCATGATTTACCTTCCACCTCAAGGTGTCGCTGATGGCAACTTTATGGTGTTTTGTGCAGGGTTGTCAACATTACAAAGTAATAACTGAATACCAAGTCCAAAAATTTGTGATCACAAAACTGTAACAGAGCCGCGGCATTCTATTAAAATGGAATATTCTATTTATTTCAAACCAATAACTTAAAATCATACCTACATTCGATCAAACTTAACATTCAGAATAGAGTTGGGTTGAAATACTTTTTCAGCGTTATCCTAATTTCATAATGTCAATAATTTAAGTTTACTTCCACCTAATCTTAAGATTGTCACTAAAAGAAAAAGAGTGACCATGGAGTTTCTTGCCCGTTCTTCTCCTCTCTCTTTGGAATGTGCGACTAGCTTCGTCTTACTGACTGACCAACCTTTTGACAATTCAAAAGTGTCCGTAACTGGTTTATTTGAAATAAATGCTTTGATTTTGATTTCACTATAATTTCTTGGAAAAAAATCCGTTGAATCTTCTTATCTTCAATTTCCTTGCGTTGTTGAACCCCAGTTCCTTGAGCGTAGCAACCCTGCCAAGAATTTCACTCCTGCGCCACAACTATGTTTGCGTACGATTTGTAATGTTGCAATATCTGCTGTGAAATCAAAACAATGGTCGATTGTAATATTTCGATATGCAGGAACCTCTGCTATGACAAATGCTTTATATTTCTATGGAGAGTAATGGTGTCCTTTTGAGAGTACCGATTCATGTATTAATCTTTGTTCGCTTTCGAAATAGACAGACGCTTATTTATATGGAAAGATGATGTCTTCACGACTTATCTCGCTGACATCGATGAGTGAAACGCATGTTGAAGTCAAATTGACTACGAAATTAGGTTTTCCGTATATTAATATTACCGTTGTAATTCTTTGACAGTTTTGTCAAATGGCTATAACTCACCAAATAGTCGAAGGGCATTGGGCTTAATAATTAATTTCCCTGATTATACATATATGCAAGGAATTAACATGATATTGAACTTTGTCGTTCCCGTAATCATCATCCGCCTTTATCCATATTGATGCTTCTTAGTTTTTTATAAGGCTTAAATGGTGACTATGGATTGCCTTTTTTGTACTTATTTTTTATTATTGTTTAGTCGGTTAATTTCAAAATTTTTGCCTTAATTATATGTTCGAAACAGGGTACGATGTTCGGTGGTGTGTAGGTGTTAGACCATAGATAACATCGGCTGCCGGCAGAAGTAACCACCCACCAGAAAAGTCTTGCCGCCAAGCGATTCGTCGTGTTCCGGCATGATGTCTGGTGAAGCCGTCCGGAGGACGTGTCAAATGTTGAACGGTACAATGCGTCAAATATTGCTGTTTCGGGAGTTTGGTCATGGAGGGTCTCCAGATCAATCTCCTTCTGGCGCAGCATCGTTGGTCGTGTTGTTTTGGGTTTAATTGAATTGCATCACCTTGCCCAACTACGATCATATTTCCTATTCAGCCAGGTTTTTTGAAAGAATGCACCACTGCTTACCATCAGGCGAGATTGCAGTCAAGCACTTGTTTATAAAAATAAAAAATAACTCATCGGCATATCTACTATCACCGCTCATCCATCCAGCTACATACATAACTGTTGACACAACCACACCCTCAATACCGTATTGCTTAGAATGTTAGATCATCTTACACAACACTTATCACCTCAGTACTTATGCGATAAACAAGATAATATTATTCCGAGATAGCACGATCACGGACTGTGCTGAGAATTATAGTCTGACCTAAGACCTTCACGTGAGCTGCAAATTCTCGAGATTGTAGTATTGAGATGCGTGACGATTGATGTACCTAGTTCTCGGAGATGTGTGCGTGCTTACTTATTACGTCTGAACTCAGTCAGGATATGTAATTCCAGGCGTATATGTATTTATATGGGACTAAACGTGCATATAATCGTGATGGCCTAGTGGTTAAAAAATTAAAACATCAGCCTCTCGTGTATGAGTGTGCGGATTCGACTCCAGGTCAGGCAAGTACCAATGTGCCTTTTCTAAGTTATATGTACTTTCTATGTATATCTTGGACATCAAAGACTGATTAAAAGGTGAAGGAAAACATCTTGAGGAAACTTGGACTTTAAGTCTGAAATCGCCAACCCGCATTGAGAAAGCGTGGTGATTACGCTCAATCCTTCTATGTATGAGAGGAGACCTGTGCCCAGCAGTGGGACGATAAAAAGGTTGATAATGATGATGAAAGTGCATTCTCCTAATTCATTCAAATCTGAGTTACTGTATTCGCAAAGAATCGTTTTTTTTTTGTTACGGGATGGTTCTGCTTTTGGCACTTAAATTCAGATATCGAATGTAGACTCAAGATCTGCATAAAGTGCTGGTTTCTCTCATAAGAGGTAAATACAGGTAGTCAAAGAAGTTATCATTAAACTGCTAAAAATGCGCTGCAAATATAAATGTAGGTAGCTATTGCATAATATGTATTGTCCAAAGGCTAGACTTATTTGATTAATATTGTAAATAGTCGGTGTTTTGTCTGTTCACGGGGATCTGCTAAATGTGTCACTTTAGCCGAATTTGCGAAAACTTCTTCATTTTGCAGATTTCCATGACGCGTATTGATTATCTGCAGGGTTATTGCGTAACACACTTAGTAGCAATGACTTTTATTTTGACAGTTCAATAATCTTCATTGCGTTATTTACATTGTTGAGCTAACACTTTTTCGAACATATGGAGCAGTGAATTAGTTATATAATATACTAATAGGATGAAAAGTTTGTTTGTTCGTTTGAACGGGTTAATCTCAGAAACTACGGGTTGGAATTGAAAAATTATGTTTGCCTTGAATAGCGCATTAATCCTGGAAGGCTTTACGCGTTTTTATTGGCATACCAATAAAAACGCGTACGAAGTCGCGGGCGGCCGCTAGTATTCCATAAAATGATTCTAATTGGTATCTAGTACTAGTGTCTTATGCTAGCATCTTTTGAAGTAACGCATATTTCATTCAAAAATTGAAAAAGTTGTCATCATGTTGTTTTCTCGGTGGTAGGCCATAACATCGGCTGCCGGTAGAAGTTACCACCCACCAGACAAAGTCTTGCCGCCAAGCGATTCGTCGTGTTCCGGCATGATGTCTGGTGAAGCCGTATGGAGGACGGGTCAAATGTTGTGCTGGGTACGATGCGTCAAATGTTGTTATGTCGGGAGTTTGGTCGTGAGGGTCTCCACATCAATCTCCCTCTGCTGCAGCATCGTTGGTCGTGTTGTAGGGTTTAACATTGCACCACCTCGCTCAACTGCCGTCTTCCTTCCTATTCACTAAGTCTTTTTTATGTGAATGGGATTAATAAACTAGCGAGCTTTACCATCAACGATTGCATCACTGCTTACCATCAGACGGAATTGCAGTCAAGCGCTATTTTATAATTACATATTTAAAAAAAAAAAAATCATCAACTTTTCTTTTGATAACCCCTAAACTTTCAAAGTGGGAGCCGCAGTTAATGATAATACATTTTCTTTTAGAAAAGCCAATGAATACATTTGAAGCATGTAAAATATAGCCATCAGAGGTGACAATGATAACCTTATACAAATTAATACACTTATTCATGGCTTTTGACAGCTGGTCGCACCCACGGGCGGGGCTCTCCATCCAACGGACAATATGACAAGAGAAACTAACACGGAATTGAACGCTGTTCCTCCATAAATTATGCACAGTATCATAACTCATATTGACCGCGTATAAGGTTTCATGTATGGTCTTATTGTATTTAATGTGGATGAAAAATTTGAGTGAATAGGCTCTTAGTAAACTAGCGCGCTTTAACACCAACGATTGGATCACTGCTTTGGAGGACTGCAGTCAAGCACTGGAAATTAATAAAATAAAAAAAAAATGTACTTACATCTAAATAATCTCATAATTTTAAAGTTTTTTAGACTGTCTAAACTGACTGACTGTCTGTTTCAAATATGTCGTGGTGGCCTAGTGGTTAAAACAGAGCAGATTGGAGAAATGGCAACAGAAGCTGCAGAATGTTGGCTTGAAAATCAGCAGAACAAAAACCGAATATATGTTCTGCGATTTCGGCGGTCTCTCCACTTCTGGAGCCATA
>JADWQK010001886.1:0-21996 GCA_017933935.1 Sesamia nonagrioides
CACTATTACCATCAGTTGGAATCGTTTCGAAGCATATTCCATTGCTCCATGTGTTCAGAAATGTGTCTGCTCAACAACGTAAATAACGCAATGAATGTTGTTGAACTCCCAAAATGAAGCCCATTGCTAATGATATTGTGTTATGCAATTACCCTGCTGTGTCGCTTCAGCTTACTTACTCTGCTGCAATGAGAAATAAGTAAAGAATGAATCTAATATATAAAATTCTCGTGTCACGGTGTTTGTGGTTAAACTCCTCTAAAACGGCCTCCGCTAAAACGGATTCTCGTGAAATTTTGTGTGCATATTGGGTAGGTCTGGCAATCTGACAACATGTATTTTTTATCCCCCTAAATGTTAAGGGTAATCCACTCCTATTTTTTTTTTAAATATAGATCTATATCGCCCTTTACAGCATATGATTTAAATAAATAGTTTCGAAGATATTACAAATTTAAAAATTGTGGGGCGTCGCATTTGTGGCGGTACCAGCCGGTTGGGCGGCGGGCCGCTATGTTTTTCATACAAGGTTAACAGTTTTTTTTGTAATCTATTTAGTATCAGCATTGCGCCCGTGCGAAGCCGGGCGGGTCGCTAGTAATGTTATAATTCTAGCCGTGATCTTTAAACCCAATTCAATTACACGTGGCATGTAGTAGTAATGACGCATAGAATATGCAAATGACGTCGTAAACACCATCTACATAATTATATACTAATGGACATGCCTTAGAGAATTGTGGCACTCCGAAAGAATGAGAGGAAACGAAGTTTCGTCTACTCTTTATCTCTCTCAAAATCACCAATCATCTATGAGGAAAGAGCTAGTGCTGGACCGAAAGCATAGGCCAGCTCTCTCACTATTTTCAAACCAAAAAAATACTGCTGATTATTTATATTGTCAATGGATTGCGAAATGAACCATAGAGAAGAGGATAGCCTCTTGTCTATGTTATGTTTTTTTTTGTTTATAACCATAGTAAAGGATATGTTTCATTTTGGGCCACCACTATGTACGCTATATAGATAAAAAGGAAAAAAATAAAAAAAAAAGCTCATAAAAATACTACTAAATTAATTTGAATAGAAATACAAGTATACATAATTAATTCTTTGAAATGTTTTTAATTGAGATAACCCTTTAATAAGCTAGCCATGACAATTAGTTATGACGTTGATTGGCGACTTTGACAGTTCAATTTTCCCGCTTTGTGATCGTGTCGAGTGTTGATTTGAGTTGATTGTATTTATTTAAACAGGCCGTATGTTCGGAATTCATGTTTTTTTGCAGTCATATGGTAGATACTATAGATACATTAGCCTTAGATACAGGAGTTTGGCAGGAATGTCAAGATGAGTGTCACGCTCATTTTTCATTGGACTTTAAAATTATTTATAGTGTTGTTTACTAAATAAAAGCGCGTGATTTATGTAGTAAGAAGTGCATACAGTGAATAATTTATAAAGAACAGTGAAATATTGTAGCATAGTGGCCACATCATGACCTTACCCAAACTTCCTCCTTGTCGGTCTGACGCGGGAAACGAAAGGAGATAGGATAGGAGTTAGATTAGTTAGAATAAGTTTAGGATAAGTTACAAAAGAAGACAATATATAATTCAAGACGAGGCTATCATGGTCTGAGATACCTTTGCCTGCTCAGTGTAATGCACTGGCAAATTGGACAAACAACAACAACCTTAGATACATGACACGTCAATCAAATGTCACTGTCAAAATCTTATTTCGCTTATTGCTGACCACCATATTTATTAGTAGTTGTGTTGCACTCCTTGGCGGAGTTAAATTGAATCTGTATAAAAACTAAGCCAAAATATAGGAAATTAACATTAAAAACAGTGCTTACAGCGTAACTATACCCAGCATTAAGTGTACAATGTGCTGGCCTAGGCTCCATACATTTCTGAAGCATCTCCTTTTTCTATATGGAGAGAAAAAAATATTAGGTAGGTACTTAGCGAAAAACTCTATCTAAATCCGTAAATAAAATCCGACAGGGATTGCCAAAATTGATAGCCGATATTGAAATAATCTATTTGCGGAAATTGACGATAATTGTGCAATAGTTGGGTCGAATGTCTTTTTTTGTTTCATATTTTTGGTTAGTCATGAGGCTTCATATAATTAATTTAAAGGTTCCCATTAAGCAGTATATTCAGTTCCTTGATACGTACGAAGATCATCAATAAAATGATGTTGTTTTAGAAATAATAACTTTCTGATAACAATCAATCAATCTTATAGAACATATTACAATCATTTTATGCAATCTATACTAATAAATAAAGCTGACGAGTTTGTTTGTTTGTTTGAACACGCTAATCTCAGGAATACTAGTCCGATTTGAAAAATTATTTTTGCGTTGGATAGCCCATTAATCCAGGAAGGCTTTAGGCTATATAACATAAGGCTGGGACCAATAGGAGCGAAGCATTAAAATTATATCAAAACCTACGCGGGTGAAACCGCTGGGCGCAGCTGGTTAAGTATATAAAGTATGGCGGTTACAGAGCGACATAGCTCTTTAAATAAAGATTAAAAAAAACATCAATCAATCTATTATTTAAATTTTGAATTATTTTTTTGTTCGATATTATTAACAAATATCTTACAAACCTACTTAATACTATAAATGCGAAAGTTTATGTTGATGGATATATATATTTTTTTATAATTATAAACTAGTGCTTGACTGCAGTCCCGCCTGATGGTAAGCAGTGATGCAATCGTTGATGGTAAGCGCACTAGTTTATTAAGCCTATTCACTTAAAAAAACTAAGGAATAGGAGGGATGACGGCAGTTGAGCGAGGTGATGCAATGTTAAACCCAAGACCAACACGACCAAACGATGCTGCGCTAGAGGGAGATTGATCTGGAGACTCTCCACGACCAAGTTCTCGAGACAACAACATTTGGCGCATCGTACCCGCCACACATCGCAACACAACTGCTCAGACCCCGTCCTCCGTACGGCTTCACCGGAATCATGCCGGAACACGACGAATCGCTTGGCAGCAAGGTTTTTTGTCTAGTGGGTGAAAGTAACTTCTGCCGGCAGCCGATGTTATAGCCTGACCGAGAAAATATTTGTTACTCATTCGCGCAAAAAGTTCTGAAAATACTTTCAGTAATTTTTGCATGAAAGAGCACTAACATAACATCCATCTATACAAAATTTCACGTTTGTATAAACAAGGCTTGTTAGCTAACCTCACTAAATAAAGTCTACAATGGCGCCGATTCTGTTGTTCACGAACTAAACTAAATTTAAGTTCATTGCATCTTTTTCCTTATATTTTATTAAGAAAAGGACAGAATATAACATGTTAGTTTAGACGTCTGTCAAATTAGTGCGCTCCTGACATAATTTGACATATTTTTGGTCGCCATGTCTATAATCGCGTGTAAACTGTCTATGCAGTATCTTAATTTGACAGGATCAAACTAAAATGTTATCTTCTATCCTTTTCTTATTGAAATAGAAAGGAAAGGATAGATGCACTTAACTAAAATTAATTTAGTTTATAACCAAGAGAATCGGCGCCAAAGTTGTGGAATTGAAACAAATTTTTCTTTATCTGTGGGCCTGTCCTTGATGTGCATGTGCGCAATAAAACGACCTCGGCTTAGCAGCCATATTAAAAGTACTTTGCGAATAAATGATTACAGTACAATTGTCGATTATTCTAGACTAGAGCATTTGTAAAGGTATTGTCCATTTTATTGTCAATACAAATGATTGCTGTTTTTCATATTCAGTTTTAGATTTTCAATACATTTTCCTTTTTTTTAGCAATCTATAATTTAGTCACAGCTTTTTGTTCTGTATTTTGCTTCTGGTTTTACGAAACTATCTTATTTTATTGGTAAAAGAGCTAATCAAAACTTTAAATCAGAACGTAGGGTAATTGCGTATAACACTATCAGTAGCTATGGGTTTAGTTTTGACAGTTCTACAGCGTTCATTGCGAGATTTACCGCGTTGAGCAGACACATTTTACGAATATACAGAGCAATGGATTAATAAATTAGTAATATGCTTGAAAATGAATACAATTGATAGTAATAGTATTTTACATGATTAGGGTGCGGATCAGACATACAGTTATATTGAAACATGGCAGGTTTGAACTTCTGAAGTGAGTATCTTCGCGTCGCCGTTCACTCCCACTGAGAGGAGAATTTGTTATCTTTCACAGCGACGCGCCTTATATTCCATACTGGCATAAAGTTTAACTTAGGCTGTATGAGCGAGGCTAGTGATATAATACATAGATAATAATCAACGTTTATCCATCAAATCCCTTAAAAACCCGAAAAATTATCGAACAAATTACCCCAATACCTTCCTTTTAATGATACCTACTCCAATACTCAATACTAACATTTGGCAGCATTCCTACATTGAATAATTAACACACAATTAAGGCAACAATAAAACAAAGGCTACTAACACATGACTCACTTTGTACCAGAGACTATAGAGGTGTGTCATGCACTGACTGTTTCTTTCATTCTACTATTTATAGAATAATGGGCTTGAGCTTGATATTAATTGACTGTTGTTGTAGGCTGTTCCCAAAACTCAAAATATTTATATCAATTAAACCATTTTTGAATGGTCAAGGCGTCGGGTATTTAGAAAAATGAACATCAACTATATTATTACTGAGAATGCTGAGTGGAGAGTTGCACAAACACTGATATCTAATAATCACTACATTTCAAGATACACGAAGTAGACTGGCCAGACTTGTCACTTGAAGCGTATCTTAACAATGTCTATAATGTTTTTGAGAATACGTCATCGCTATAAAACAGATCTTACCTGGAAAATCAAACGCAGAGCATAGCGGAACAGTGATGAGGTAATAATAGAATACTATAATAATTGAATGAATGAATGTCACGTTAATGACGTGGCGATGGATAAACGGAGAAAAGGAGTTTTGGCGGGAAACTTAAGCTGACTGTCACGCTCATTTTTCATTGGACTTTAAAATGATTTAGTGTATACTAAATAAAAGTGAGTAATTTATGTAGTAAAAAGTGCATTCAGTAAATAATTCATAAAGATTATTCGAACATTGAGATAACGCAGCATAGTGGCCTCATCATGACTTCGCCTCAAACCTCCCTCGTAGACGGTTCACGTGGCCGTCTTTTTCGACATGAATAATTCATTCCGTGACATTGGCTAAATGCACAAACCGTGCGAAGCTAAAAAGAAAGAAAGAAAGTCTTGATTACTTCAGAAAAAAACTTTACCTTTTACTTGAAATTGGCACAAAGTCATAACTAGTGCCACATTACAAAAAAAAGTGTAACTTGAAATCCAATAAATCTAGAGCCGTAATAATTAGCGTTGAAGACATTGGCGAAGATTCTCCAGTGTAACCGGCTGTAGCTAAATACATAGGTACAATGGGCAAATTATTTAAACTCCACAATCCATTGGGAAACGCGAAACCCCTTGGCAAGTCTTGGCCGTCAGACTTTCTCGCTTCCTAACCCTTAACGAGTTTCGAAGGTAGAAATAGAGATAACTGAAGTGACAGTGGGTTGGCCATGTTTATCGCAGGATTGATGTCCGGTTGAGCAAATAAAGGATCAAAGTCACACAAAGGGCAATGGAAAGAGCCAGATGGAATCAGAAATGAGGAGATCCGCAAAAGAACCAAAGTCACCGACATAGCTCATCCAGTCGCTAAAATTAAGTGTCAGTGGGCTTGGAACATTGCTCGTAGAACCGATAGCCGATGGAGCAGTAAGGTTCTGGAGTGATGGGCACGTACCGGAAGACGTAGCGTAGGGAGGCCCCCAACAAAGTGCACCGATGACCTGGTGAAGGTCGCGGGAAGCCGATGGATGCGGCAGCACAAGACTGGTCATTTTGGAAAGCCTTGGGGGAGCTCTTTGTCCAGTAGTGGACCTCTATAGGCAGAAGAAAGAAGAAGAAGGAACAAATAAATGCTGGAGTGGAGACTGCGTATCGGCAAGCTTAGTGGGATATCCCAGGCGGATGGACGGACGATCTAACGAAAGTGTTTGAGACAGAATGGATGCGGAAAGCCGAGGGTGTGGTGCTGCAGCCCGATGGAGGCCTATCCAGTAGTGTACTGTGATAGGCCTAGCTGATGAAAGAGAGACAAATAAAATTTAAAAAAAAAACACAAATAACTTACCCATCTAATACGCTAAAAAATACATTAGTTTATTTGAGTTGGAGACAGGTTAAGGTCAAATAATGCATGTTTCAAACTTATGTCTTCAAATGCGAATCCATGTGCATCCAAGCTGGATAGATGTACTTAAAGCATAATTTAGTATCTTGTCAGTTTGTAAACGTGATAACATGTACGCAGCATGTAGAGGTTGACGCGTACTACAATAGAACAAAAAAAACTACGATTCTCTGGTTTATATTCCTCAAGAATCGGCCTGCCAAGCATATATAAAACTGGTAAGTAATTTCGAAATAATGCGTTCAACCAAACAAAAATCTCTTTTATTATTAATAAACACTAATATTATGCAGATTAATATTCTAGGAAAATGTGTCTATATCTTTAAACTCTTGGGTTTATTTCGGTAAGGCAAATTACGCTAAAAATAAAGTTTTCCTCGTCGAACCTGTACGCGACTAGTTCCATATAGTTTTAGCGTTTTTCAAGACCGTCTGTATTTGTTTAATGTCTTCATGTGGATAAGTAAAACAATGAACAATCGATCCGAACATTTTGTGTTGTAGTTTTTATACACTTGTATATATCTTTTTTTTAATATATCGAGAAAGGTGAGATTTAATGTGACCATAATATCCGTGTACATGATTGAAAATCAGACAATATTGAACTTGCCTTAAATAGAGTTGACCAAAAACAAAATTAAATTATCTTGCTTGCGACATTATCACGTTCACAATAAATATTAAAATCCTTTTATCATGTGTGTTTGTGTATGTGAGTAAATATACATTTAATAAATGCACCCACGATACAGGAGAAATACCTAGTTAGGGGCAACGTTAAAAAAATTAAACCAATAACTTTTATTATCAGAACATCCTTAATTCTGTGAGAATGAAACAGTAGCTGTAAAACTATCGATTCTATACATTCCGTGAAGGCTTTAATCAAAACAGACGAGGAAAACTCTTTGATGGTACTGAGCTAGTAACTATCTTTTGACATTGCTATACATACTAATAAGGACAGTTTTTATTTAGAGACACCAAATATAGATTACCTAAAGGACGCTGACGCCAAATCTGCTAGTAGTAACCTTTTGGAAGAAGGACTCACCAAATTCGCGAGGCCAAAAACATTAACTACATTTCATGAAGATATAACAACATTAATAGCATCTAAAAAAAACCCTGCTGTTCATACGAAAAGCTGTTTACACAATGATTCTTAATTTAACGTATTTAAAGTTTGAATTTCAATGAGAAGCCGATGTTGACGAAGCAAACACGCTCCGTAACTATTTTGTTTATGAGAAAATGTAGGAAAACTTCCGTATTTTATTACTCATACCTACCATTATAACAGTTTTAGGCATTGGAGTTGAAAGGCAAAACCAAAATTACAAATTATTTGTTTAACGCTTCATCATTATCCTGCCTTTTTCTAAGAAAGAGAAATCATCAAATTACCTCTTCCGCTCTAGGCGGAGCGAAAGGGCATGTCAGACTTTTACTGACTAAAGCCCACCTGTATTCCTTTACTTGCCTGTATCCACGTATCTCTGTCGAACAACCCGCAGCATCATTCATCATCATGTCAGCCACAGGAAGTCCACTGCTGGACATAGGCTCCCCCAAGGATTTCCAATATGACCGGTTGGACGCGGCCTGTATCCAGCGCTCTCCTGCGATTTTGGTCTGGTCATCCGACCACCTAGTCGGTGGGTGTCCGACGCTGTGCTTGCCGGTACACGGTCGCCATTCTAGAGCCTTTCTGCCCCATCGGCTATCGGCTCTACATGCTGTGCCCCGCCCATGACTGCGCTATGTCGGCGACTTTCGTTCTTCTACGAATATCCTCATTCCTGATTCAATCACCTAGCATAGCCAGTTCCCTGTGCGACCTTGAGCTTTCTTATGAGGCCCATAGTGCATCATTCTCTAGAGGACGCAACATGACTTTTTCTTTTACACTTCTCAATTTGTTGTCATATCTTTGGCCAGTCCTTCTCTAGCCTTATCATCATCCACATAGTTCATGTTCATGCATCATTTCTTTGCTTGTTCACTAACATTGCTAAGTACATGGTAGATTTTGAACATGGCGCCGAATGAAAATTCTTTTTTCATTAACTGTTTTGTTTATTAACATACACGTGATATCATGTCTGCCGATTTAAAAATCACGTTTTCCATATTGAACTTCCGAAAATCCGAATTTATTTTTAAACGTCTTCATCAAGGTATGGCGCCACTTTACAAGATAATCGCCTGGAAGGTGTTTTACTAATTTAAATATATGTCCTTTTAAAAATATTTTCATTGACGTCAAAGCTGGTAATTTTCGTAAGATAAAAATATTTCTAATTTGCTGTTTCATGATTCTTGTTGTTCACATATCGGACATTGTCATTGAAATTTCTCATTCTAGTAACTGATAGCTTTTTAAAAACAACGCCTAAATGTGGCTATCAGTTGGCACGAACCTACCGCATGGAGCGTTAGTCATGGAGCATGTTGACTTCGCTTTATATTTGAATTTTATGTCATGGACTGCCAGTGATATTTATCGATGTATCTTCAGACCAGTAGTCTCTATTCTGATTTCTGTAGTGTATTTTGAAGTAATTCTGATTGTTCTGTTTTAGTTTCTGTGCCAAACGCAATTACTGATCGTCGCAACGCTATTACGAATACGTTTTTTTCCATAATGCAAGCAATATAGTTTTACATTACTAGAATTAATTTTCGCCCCACCTACTAAACTAAATATTATTGTTATCGCTTCATGGTCGAAAAACACACAAGATTACAAAGTCGATATCAGTCGCTCCAAACTTGAATACGAGGACGAACCGAGCCTCCAGATTTTGCAAGTGATTTAAAAATCTAAACCGTGGCACAAACACTGAGTTGAATGTTGACGAGAATAGCTTTGTATCGAGGCGAGTCAGAGTGGGCTCGTCGTCAGCCGACGAGCACGCGGTCGCGGCGTGCGCGCTGACGTCAGCCGCGTCACGACTCCGTCAAAACAATGCTGCTAATTTCAACACACCCAATTTTAAACCTTAACCCCCCATAATAAGAACTCCAACATCCTTTTGTTGTGATTGTGCAGTCGTAGTTTTCCGTTCGCTTTGCGTAAGTTCACGAATCGTGTGTGTTGTAAATTTTTTTCGGCCAGCACACGCGCCTCTCGTGTTGTTTTACGTCATTGCAGCGTTTGGGTTCGGAAATTTGTACTTTCGCCTAATTTTGTAAAATTGACTTATCGCTTAACACCAATTTAGATGAGAATTTGTAATAAATAAAACGTTTATCAGTACTCACAGGAACAAAAAAGAAATAAAGTAAACTTATTATCGTAATGTAAATAATATGTGTGTCGTTTTATCAGCTCCACCGAAGCTATAAAAGCGGTCGCGGACGATTTTCCGTGCCCAGTGCGGATTGCGCGGGCACACTACAAACATGACTGACTAACAAACAGACATTAGAAATAAAACCTATTGGAATTCGGTTACACTCTATCAAAGTGTTAATATTGACCATTTCAACCCAATAGAGATTGGGAACAATGAAACTCAATATATTGTTACCAAGAATAATTTACAACTCGTACTTAATTCAAAGGAAGGTTATCCTTACAAATGTAACTTTGGAAATGTCAATACTCTAGATACTATTATGAATGAAGGTACTATAGATCTACCTTACGTTGTGGTGCAATAAACTAATAAAATTTACAATGAAGGTAGGAATGATACAACTAATACAAATGTCTCCATAGAAACAATTATCACACTTATCAACACAGATGTCAAACGTCTCTTAGGTAATAATAATAAATAAATAAACAATCGTAAATAATCGATTATGTGAATGGACAGGAAATACTTAACTAGAAATATATATTATATAGGTCATGGTTGAATGATTCAGACGTCCATTTATCGTGGAAATAATGCAGAATTCATGCAAGGAGGTGTACTAAAATATTAAATGTAAGTATATGCGTTATGATTTTCTTGTAGACGAGGTCATTCGTTGTTATGATTTTAAAATCAAGCCAAAGTGAATTAAATGCGATAAGAGTCCACCTGTAGTAAATGATTTCAATGTCTCAAGAATGTCTGAGGAGAAAAAAGTTATTGAGTGAATTATTCTTAATCCCTTTTATCAAGAGACTTTGGAAATTCGTAAGATTAGACCCAGGAAGTGGGGGAATTCCGTATTTGGTAATATACACGCTGCTGTCTTTGAGCTGTATGCAAAAACATCGACCTTCACTTTGTATTGTAGGCAGAGACAAAAACACAAAACTCAATCCATAATTCATTTTTATTTTAAACGAATTAAGGGGCTTACCCAGTCCAAGAATTAATTTTGGTTAGAATTACTGAAACATTAAAATACGCATAGCATATACCTACGTCTATATGCAACATTTGGGAATAGTCCATATCATTCAAATTTATATGAGAACTTTGATCTCTGATTGAATTTACATGTATCTGAACCTTGATCCCTGTGGTTATGCAAATTAGTATCGAAAATCCAAATTGTTGATCTGCATTATCGGGTTCTGGGAACAAGTTTGACATGGAAATAAAATGGATTTTTAAATACAACAGCAGTGGCAATGACCAAGACCTGGACCCTAACTGCGTAATAAACCATGTATTACTATCATTTTGAATCATTGCTAATCCGTTGCTCCATATGTTTTGAAAAATGTGTTTGCGTACACAGTGCATTGTATATACAAGGCAATGAATGTCGTTGAACTGTCAAAAGGAAACCTATTTCTACTGATAGAGTGTTACGCAAATATTCTGTTGTTCTAGAACATAGCAAATGAGCGTTATTATTGCAAGCGATTACAGCATTACCGATACGCAAGTTCCTACCGAGTACCGTGTCACTTGTATACACTGCAATACTGTAGGCAGTGACAACATTGAAAATACACAAGCTATGAGTAACTCAACACGCGAACACAGCGTGCTTTGTAGTGACGCGCGCGCACCGTCTGTTGCGTCATTAGTTTTGGATACCGTGTAAAAATTGCTCGCATAGGTAGCAACGGATGAGTCCCTAATGAAAAGAATGAATACGTGAAAATTTGTATTCATACATACGGTGTTAAGTAATAGTTGAATAGATTTTGATAACTCACATTATATTTTCGCTACAGAAAGGCTTAATAAAGAAACAATAAAATTAAGTGTAGCGACTGATGCAGTTATCACTAAAAGAAAAGGAAAACTTGTTTTAAACTGGTTGGACTGCTTGAACTTCATTTTATTACTCGTAGAATAATTTATTAAGTTTATTTTTGTTTATTTAATCTGACTGAAGACCGCTGTAGGCACATCATTCTTAACCTTCGATATCATCATCATCATCATAATCCCAGCGTTAATCCCAGTCGCATCCGAAGCCTTTTCAGCTTTGGAGTCTGGGGTCCGCTTTACCAGTCCAACTGCTGATATGGCTAAACTTCGACATTTTTCGTGAAGCGACTGCCGTATGACCTCCACAACCCGAAGGCGACATCGAAGCATTGCAGTTAGACCAATTGTAGGACTTTTGAGGGCTCCAACAACCCGTAACGACTGCCACTAGATGTTCGTATGGCAACCGGGACCAACGGCATAACGTGCTTTCCGAGGCACGACCAGACCAGTGCAAATATTCATATTCATGCATACAAATACTTGCACCGTGCGGGGATCGAACTCGCGCCACCTTGCGCAGTGGCCGCGTCCGCTACCGCTACGCCACGGAGGCTGTCTTTAACCTTCGATATTCGGTATAAAAGTTGAGGCGAAACGCTTCGTCCGGATCGTTGTGGTGTCAAGAACGTAAGGGTGAATACTCGCCGTATGACGAGTCGTCGATGATAGAACTGTGATAGCGAAATTAAGTTCCAAATACATCCTTATAGAATACCGAAAGGCTGGCTACCTATGCCTGTGTGTCAGGCTTTGACGATTGACCACTAATACTACATGAGACCACAAATCGACAAATACTGAAAACGATGACGCAGACTTTGGAAACTGATTGTGTTCTACAATTATTAATTGTACTACTACCTCATCGGCCTAACCTAATATGGCACCGTAGCTTATATAATTATGGAGATAAATGTAGGTCTGTATGGGTTTTACTACACCGACAGCTAATTGATCAGTCTTATAGCAATGCCGAGAGAGATGTAGGACCGTCTTCTCTATGGCTCGAAAATCACGATGTATTGTGCATACATATTCAGAAAGACTGTCGTGTACTTAATTATCTGTGGGAAAATTGCGTAACTCACTATCAGTAGAAATTGTTTTCATTTTGACAGTACAAAAACATACATTGCGTTGTTTACGTTGTTAAACAGACACAATTTTTAGAACAAATTAAACAATGGACTATAAAATGATTCAGTTTGAGATTGATAGCGGTTTATGCCATTAGGGTGCTGATCTACGTGATGCCAGTCATACACAGAATGACCTTTACCTTACTTGGTGAGTTTCCTTTGTTAAATCAGTCATGAAGCATTGATGACGTTACATCACGTCCAGTGATGTAACAACCATTGTCATTATTCTGATCTCCTAAAGAATATGTACCCGGTACCCGTGTGGTACCGGGCATAGAATAGTACCAACCCATATCCTCCCGTGGGTGCTGAAAAATGCGACTAAGGGAACTCTTACCAGGGAAGCGAGCCGCGCCTCTTCTGTGGAATATCAAATTACTGCGATCCCCAACCCGTCTTCCAAGCGTGGGGATTATGGTAGATTAGAAATTTATGGTAGAGTAGATTAGAAATTAACACTAATGACGTCTGACAAATGTCTGTAATCAAGAGGCCTAAACGATAAACTTAACAAAAGGCTATAAAGATACTCACGAATGCAAACAACCAGATCAGGTACAACAACCTGTAGGCCACGCAAATATTTATTCCATCAGGGAATCGAAAACGCGACACGCAAAGCAGCAATTAATCACTCAGGCACAACACCAACAGTATCGTCGTGTGTTTGGAATTTGGCGGTATGATACCCCTGTGTCTCGAAGGTAGGAAGGTTTTCTCGGTGGTAGGCCATAACATCGGCTACCGCCAGAAGTTACCACCCACCAAACAAAGTGTTGCCGCCAAGCGATTCGTCGTGTGTGTGATGTTGTCTGGTGAAGCCGTACGGAGGACGGGCCTGAGCAGTTGTGTTGCGATGTGTGGCGGGTATGATGCGCCAAATGTTGTTGTGTCGGGAGTTTGGTCGTGGAGAGTCTCCAGATGAATCTCCCTCTAGCGCAGCTTCGTTTGGTCGTGTTGGTCTTGGGTTTAACATTGCATCACCTCGCTCAACTGCCGTCATCCTTCCTACCTTTAGTTTTTTAAGTGAATAGGCTTAATAAACTAGTGCGCTTTACCATCAACGATTGCATCACTGCTTTCCATCAGGCGGGATTGCAGTCAAGCACTAGTTTATAATTATTTTTTAAAAAAAGAAGAGATTCTTAATCCGTTGAACCTGCATCTTATCTTCTTCTGGTCGTGTTGGAGTGCCGTCCTATTGGATTGGAATGCACCTGTGTCTGCGATCTACGTTATAACATTTCCCGTGACGAAGGCTTGTTTAGGTACGTCGAGACCGGCTGCCATGTCTCAAATACGTTCTGTAACACTTTACTTATTCTGAACATTCGAAGTCATGATTCACATAGAAACAGTACACTCGCTACATCCGCAGAATATGCTGACGTGTCTGTCGAGATGTCATTCCACTATTCCAAGCTACGTCACTTTTGAAGTGATTTGAAGTGACGTGACCATACTTGCCTCCTGTCTTATGGCTGCTGCGACCTGTGTGTCACCCACATGAGTGTGGATCCGGTAGTAATATTATCCTATGAGTCAGGTTATAAACTATTTCTGCGAAAAATTCATCAAAATTAGTTCAGGAGCTGTGGTGTGAAAGAGTAACAAACATCCATCCATCCAAACAACGCCAGTTTGAGTCATTTTTTTATTGACCGGACTTTTTTTTGTTTTGGATGAATAAGCAGCAAATAACCTCTCCCGCTCTGGGCGGAGCGAAAGGGCGTGTCAGACTTTTACTGAGTAAAGCCTACCCGTGTTTCTTCGTGGACCCCGTCACGATGTGCTGACATCTCTTTGAGGCGCGCGTGAAACACAACGCGCGGTCGACCCGGGCCTGGTCCTTACCGGGCGGCGAGCGATGGGCAGCTCACACCTACGCTGGCCGGGAGTTCGATGTTGTCCCCCGACCAGGGCGTCCCCTGCGGCTGATGGCGCTGGGATTCCCGCTCCCTCACGCGCTCTGCAGCAGAGCGCGTGAGGGAGCGGGAATCACAGCGAAGCAGAGCCTCTGCTTCCTGCTTTGCCAGCATCACTGCTTCGCAGAAGGAGGTAGCCTGCTATGCACTCTCGCTCCGGACCGTATACACCGGACTTAAGTCGGTAAATATATCAATATATTTAATTCAAGGTTACAAGACCGAGACTATGATTAAATCATGCAGTCAATTTAACTCTTAATGTAAGTACGTGTGTGTAGTCATGTATTCAAAGTTTTTAACTTTACATTTTTTTTTTTTGTAATTATAAAGTAGTCCTCGACCGCAATCCCGCCTGATGGTAAGCAGTGATATAATCGTTGATGGTAAAACGCACTAGTTTATTAAGAGCCTATTCACTCAGTTTTTTTGAGTGAATAGGCTCTTAATAAACTGAATCAAATCTTAATGATCAATGAAGATGGCAGTTGAGCGAGGTAAGGGAATGTGGCCCAACAACACGCCCAACGATGCTGCGCCAGAGGGAGATTGATCTGGAGACCTTCAACAACCAAACTCCCGACACAACAACATTTGGTACCCGGTAGGTACACATCATTCTTTTCAGACGTGATTCTGCTTTCATCTGTATTTCGCCTGTTGAGGAGCGTGTTCTTTTTGAAGCGCAGATCTTCTTTTTAGAAGTCACTTAAAAAATGTTTACATATTGATGAAGACTCCAATGGTGTAATTTCTATGAATGATTTTCATTATGACATCATCATCAAGCTTCTTATCGTCCCACTGCTGGGCACAGGTCTTCTTCCATACAGAGAAGGATTGAGCGAAATCACCACGCTTGCTCAATGCGGGTTGATCAAGTTGCGTTATTTACATTATTTACAGACCCTTTTTGAACAATTATGAAGTAGGTAATGCCTAAGTAGTATTATTTTAAAATAATTTATAATGATTACCAATACGTGTACGATACATCATAATCGGTCATGATTTTAAACTGTTTAATCCTAATTATTTCCTTTGTCATAACGCAGTATTTTTCCTAATGCAGTTCTTAAGGAATCATTGGAACACGCAGAACGGTACGTGGACTAATGATTTTGCACAATCAACATGGATTTCACAGAATTCACTTTGTTGCAAGCCATTAATCATTAAAACAGGTAAACACATTACCAATTTAAATGCAAAATTTAGTATATTTATATACTTCAGAAGAGTATTCCTGACACATTCAGAGTGTGATCAGACTGTCTATTGCCCCTCAGATGCTTCCTCGTTGACAGCTTGGCGTAGTCAGCTGAACAGTCAAACTGCCCCCTAATCGGCCAACACATTTTTGTCAAATGATTGCGACTAGTTGGGATCGTTTGGACCGAACGGACCAATGGGGGTCCGAACGATCCCAACTGATCCCAACTAGTCTCAATCATTTGACAAAAATGTGTTCGCCGATTAGGGGGCTGATTATAATAAAAAGCTTTCCAGAGAAGGCATAACAGCTGTGAATATGCGTGCTACGAATTCTCAACCACAATAAGCGAATGCATTTTGTTTTTCACTCAATTTAATTTTTATTATTATAAGGCTTAAAAGCTATGAGTCATAGCAAAATATATATAAACGTAATATATCTAACAAACTAGGCTGTGAATATCTGGATAACAAAGTCAAAATGTTCGTTTTCTTCCTCACTGGTCCACTGGTCCACTGCTGGACAAAGGCCTCCCCCAAGGCTTTCCACGATGACCGGTCTTGTGCTGCCGTGTTATATATATAACGAGTCATAATTCTAATAAAAGTATTGTATTGTGGATTGCTTAAGTTTAGTTGATTCCGAGGGTAGAAAACTTTTATAAAATTATAAAAACGGCTCGATGGTACTCTGAGAGTGGCATTTCCTATAAATACGGTGACTCGTCCCTTAGTAGACGGTCTCCATCGAGCCGTCGGACCGAGCACACTACCAGTTAAGTATTCTGAATATTCGTTATAGGCACATAATTCTTATGTGCCTGGTCTTATGTAATTTATATTGCTGATGATTCTAAATATGTCCAGTGTGTAATGTTATAAGTAACTATGTACATAATGTTTCTCCTATAATGTTTGCTTTAATATTATTTAATTACCCCCACACTCTGCTATCCTAACATCAGAAGTAGGGATCAGGGCTCTGGTTTTATAAAACTATTTTTTTTTTCATAACCGCCGTTGGAGCTTGTGACGATATTTCGGAAGCCGTTGTTCAGCGGGTCGCTGACTTCACTCGCACCGTAATGATGACATCAGGCCGTCTTCTCTGACGTTGAAACTGCTACGCTGCATAAGCAGCAATAATCCGGTACCTGGTGTCCTATACAGGAATAATCCTGTATGTACTTCAAAAATACAGAGCCCCAGAACCTCAACCAACAGTGAGAACCTCCAGAAGTTATTCGTAAGTAAAGAATTATCTGAATTGAGTAAATAACGACAATATAAAACAGTATTGCTTAAAAATAACATTTGGAAAACTTATTAAGGGTCAGTATCTGTATCGATTGTATTTTCAATTTGCAACTGTGATAATTTGTTTGGTTGTGTATAATACTGTGTGTGGGTACATGGCTTGGGCTACTCTCTAGTGGTACCTTACCGCACATTATTGCAAATACTAACTACACAAAGGACATTGCTAAAATTCCATACATTGAATGCCCCAGAATTGACAGCAATAAGAAAATGCTAGTTGTGTTTGGAATGATTCATGTAATCATATCAGGTATTTGTTGATACACGGACAAGCTTAGGAACCGAGTATCAAACTAAAATGTGTTTGATTTTGAGGTTATATAATCGTAAAGAAAACTGAATAGATTTATTATTTCTTTTACGTTTAGTAAGAAAATGAATGTAATCATCAAATGTGTAAATAATACAAGTAATTTATAGTCTAGCCTTTTACCAATTATTTTGGGGTCGGCGTCCGGTCTGGCCGGACGCCGCTGAATATCAATGTTTTACATGGAGCGACTGCCATCTGACCTTCACAACTGTTACTCGTGTAATCCAGTAACAAAAGTGAACACTCACTACTCTGCACAAAGGCAAGGAAGCGAGTAACGATTTTTTTTTTTTGGTTTAATTCTTTCCGTTCTTCTGAACGGAAAAGGCAAAGGCATAGTACGCCATACAGCCTAGTCTTTAGTAATTTTTTTCTTGAGTAAGTTTCTATCCTAACTTATCCTAGCTTAACTTAACTAATTTATCTCCTTTCTTTTCCTGCGTGAGGCCGACAAGAAAGAATTTGGAGTAAGGACATGATGTGGCCACTGTGCTACATTATTTCACTGTTCTTTATAAATTATTCACTGAATGCACTTTTTACTACATAAATCACGCGATTTTATTTAGTAAACAACACTATAAATAATTTTAAAAGTCCAATGAAAAATGAGCGTGACACTCATGCCGCAAAAAAAAAAAATCGCGAGTAACAAACATAACAAAACAATTGGAGATGTCACTCATTTCCGCATCTGTAGAATCGATACCGCTATTTGAACTAACGATTTGAGAATCGATTTTGTTTAATATCGATAAAAAACACTATTATTACGCTATTTTACAGATTGCGTTTAATGTATTTTGATAACAAATGTAGTCGTAATAATAAAAAAATGCATACATTAAATAAAACTTCATGTTTTTTAATTCATAAATACAATTATTAAACTATCGATTTCGTAAAAACAAGAAGCAACATCTCTAAAGCAGCAATTTATATGACAGACAAATTGTTTAGTAGTTACAAGGCTTTTAATTATTCGTTTTAAACCCACGCTTGTCCGTTAACTATGGATATTTGCATATAATATAAAAAAAATGAAAGTAAAATTATAATGCAGGACATTTATTTGTCCATGCTGGGGCGAATTTCGGCGATCTCCTTTTTGGTGCGGGTACGTGCCCAGGGCTACCCTCTGGTAGTACCATAGCAATTGTAACTGGACTTATCTTGTGCTTGGTCAGAGCTACTCTCTGATAGCACGGGATTTGTTAGTTACTTTAATTGCATGGTAAAGAAAGGAGGTTTTGAAAAATAAAGTTCCATCTGTCTCTTAATAATTAAATTCACAAACAATCTGACACAACATCGCTAAAGCTTTAAGGCTCAAGCTTTTATTGGGAATATTTGGCAGTTTCGGGTGGCTTGACCTGCTGTCGTCCGTACCTTGTATAAAAGTTGAATAAGACGAAGTAACTGAATACTGATACTTAATAGACTTGATTGAATAACTTGATTGACTTGACTGTTAACTTGATTGACAGACTAGACAGATTATTATTTTTACTGATACTGTTGTTTGATGAGCCAGGTCTATCCGCATAGGCTGACTGACAAAGTACAGTGTCCAGAATTAATAATAATAATAAAAAGGTGCCTGTGGCCGAGGTGCCTGTGGCCGTGGTGCCTGTGGCCGTGGTGCCTGTGGCCGTGGTGCCTGTGGCTGTAGCTGTGCCTGTGGCCGTGGTGCCTGTGGCTGTAGCTGTGCCTGTGGCTGTTGTACCTGTGGCTGTTGTGCCTGTGGCTGTTGTGCCTGTGGCTGTTGTGCCTGTGGCTGTTGTGCCTGTGGCTGTTGTGCCTGTGGCTGTTGTGCCTGTGGCTGTTGTGCCTGTGGCTGTTGTGCCTGTGGCTGTTGTGCCTGTGGCTGTTGTGCCTGTGGCTGTTGTGCCTGTGGCTGTTGTGCCTGTGGCTGTTGTGCCTGTGGCTGTTGTGCCTGTGGCTGTTGTGCCTGTGGCTGTTGTGCCTGTGGCTGTTGTGCCTGTGGCAAGTGCTGTATCCCTGACGGGTGATGCCATGAAATATGGTAGATGTCAAAATGGCATAGAAAAACTGATATAGCAAAATTAGATCGACAATTGGAGACATCAAATAATTTCAATTATATTCAGCTATTGCTCTGTAGATGGCCAGTGTGGTCTATGTTGCCAAGTCCGATTTAATACCCCTAGTATAGACTAAATCGGGTAAATATCGGTAAAAAAAAAAAACAATAAATATCGGGTAATAAGTGAATCTTGTCTGCTACAAACAGCAACACCTATTTTAGCATTATATTCGCTACTACATATGCAGGGTGACTCTAAGTAGAAACATAAAAACTGTGGTAGGGATCTTGGTTATTTCGATATAAAATTATCGATAATATTCAAAGAACTTATTGCGACGACATTTTTTCGTATTTTGGTGGTTTGAGACAAAAAATTAGGATGCAGAAAAATTATTACCAGTTGTAATATTTACAAGTTATTTATTCATATAATTCTTTTAATATACAAATCAATAATTATTATGATCTAGTAATCCATGAGTCGACTGCTATTTATATGAAGAATATAAAGTGTTTGCCCAAGTCATAATATAACCAAGATAATGTCTGGACTTTTGATGGACTGTGATGTCAATTGCAACACTAATCCTATCTAATTTTCTAGTGCTACATTATTTTTATCCGGAAACCTAAAATAACAAAAGCTTAGGTGAATGGATAGCACTTGTTCAGTAAGTATGATTACGTTCAGAGTTAATAGATAATAAATAAACTTGAAGCATAGCAATACTTACTAAAATCACCATGAGATGACCGAAACCATGTTAACAGAAAATCCTTGTCGAATAGTTTTAATATTGAGACTGAGCGATGGTTTGAATTACCCGTAACATATTTATTAATACGTTAACAGAAAATGTTTGGAAAGTTTTAATGATATTGTCAGAATTGACCGAGCGATGAGTTATTTTAATTGTTAGATATTTGTTAATCTAACAGAGAATGTTTGTTAAATAGTAGATTTGAATAATATCGACAGGTTGACAACACTGGAACTTGTTTGAATTTCATAATCTCTGCTTATTGTTTCGAATCAAGAACTGTTTAGTCGGCGGTCAATGTCAAACGTTATTTTTTGTGAGACTGTAGACATATTTGCAGGTACTTCGAGAACGAAGTACATGTCAGTATGGCAGTGTTATATATGAAGGATATTATAGATTTATAAAGTAGTTATAATGTGTTATATAATTGTCACTACAATGTGTATTGGGTAATGGCATATGCCATATTTGCTGCTAGAAGTACCTGATTTGACTAGATATTGTGATTTCATAAGACGAGGCTTAAATTATAAAAATCACCTATAAATTATGAAATGTTGGTTATTTAAGCATTGCAAATGAACAATTGTTATATTGATAAATTACCTTAAAGTGTTTTCAAATGGATTTAACACATAGGATGTACTTTAATATGATGTTGTGGTACAATGTGTTATATTTTATCCTAGCGATTGTTATTAGATATGTTACTATAATTTTGAGTTCCCTTGAACTGTTACGTTATTGTTAATAAGAAACTTATTGATGAAATACGTTGATACCATCTCCAGGGAGTTTCTTGTCATTTCTGTAGTGTCAAAACTATTTGCGCTATTTATTATGTTAATCGAAAAGTTTACTTCGAGAACGAAGTAATTGTCAGAATGGCCGTGTAAATATATATAACGAGTCATAATTCTAATAAAAGTATTGTATTGTGGATTGCTTAAGTTTAGTTGATTCCGAGGGTAGGAAACTTTTATAAAATTATAAAAACGGCTCGATGGTACTCTGAGAGTGGATTTTCCTCTAAATACGGTGACTCGTCCCTTAGTAGACAGTCTCCATCGAGCCGTCGGACCGAGCACACTACCAGTTAAGTATTCTGAATATTCGTTATAGGCACATAATTCTTATGTGCCTGGTCTTATGTAATTTATATTGCTGATGATTCTAAATATGTCCAGTGTGTAATGTTATAAGTAACTATGTACATAATGTTTCTCCTATAATGTTTGCTTTAATATTATTTAATTACCCCCACACTCTGCTATCCTAACACACTCAACCAAGAATTAAATCGAGAGCTGCAATACAATGTTGATACATTTACTAGAATTCGTTCGAAATAATGTGCCGTTGCTGAATGAACAGCAAAAACAAGTATACGAAACATGCAAGTAAGTGGTAGACAATAATACTGGCGGTCTATTCTTCCTGGACGCACCTGGAGGAACAGGGAAAACATTTGTCATTTCATTGATTTTGGCCACTATTCGATCAAGATGTGACATAGCTTTGGCGTTAGCATCATCTGGAATTGCGGCGACTCTTCTAGATGGCGGTCGTACTGCACATTCTGCACTTAAGTTGCCACTCAATTTAAACACAATTGATACTCCAACATGCAATATTTCCCGATCCAGTGCAATGGGAAAATTGTTGATGCAATGCAAGCTCACTGTTTGGGATTAGTGCACAATGGCACATAAGAAATCACTTGAAGCACTTAACTTCACACTGAAGGATCTTCGGCAAAATAAAAACATCTTTGGCGGCTTGATGATATTGTTGGCAGGCGATTTCAGGCAGACGTTG